>CM050422.1:34930153-34992653 GCA_027564155.1 Gymnocypris eckloni scoliostomus
CGCCCGCCTCCCACGGGCAAGTCAAGCATCGCCGTGGCGCGTTCCATAACCTCCAACAGCTCTTCGTACGCAGGGCAGGAGATTTGAGAGGGTTCAGTCTCCACTTCCTCACCCTCAGCCATCTCCTGCTCTTCCTGGGCATAACCCAGCAGAGCACTAGCCGCTGGATCAGACGATGTCAGAGAGATTACATCATCATAATCCAACGGCTCACCCTCGTTCCTGGCCGACTCGTGCGAAAAGGAAAGCTCCCTCTCTAACTCGTCGGCCAGATCCACCTGCGAACCCCACGATTTCATTCTCCTCCGTGCCTCGCTGACGAGAGCGAAGCTTTCTCATAGAGAAATGCACGCAAATTGCCCCCTCAAGGACATCGCGTGCGTGCTCTTCGCCCAAACAAAAGACGCAACAATCGTGTGTGTCATCGGGTGTCAAATAACGAAGACACGGATCCACACACCTCCTAAACGCCTTGCTAGTGCTCGCCAAGATAATACAAGGAAAACTGTATTCCTACCAGAATGCACACTTCAAACAGACCAGTCAGTGAAGACGAAGAAGAGAATGATGTATTCTCCCGGCGTCCCTTATATTGCGGTCACGCCGGTAGTGACGTCATAGGCTGTCGCCGGCCAACAAGTGGTGTTTTTATATATGTATACTTCAAGCACGGGTCACGCAGACGGCGTTCCCCATAGCGACCCATAGGGGACGCAGTTCGAAGTTCCCATGAAGGGGAACAGATGCTTCAAAGAAAAGACTCAAACCACATTACATTTAGGGGCTTCGTTTTACAGTAAATCCGGTCACACACTGGGCAAAAAGCTCAATGCAGAGTTCAAGACAGAAGTCCAAAACCGTAAATCAAATCAACATAGAGACAAATGTTGACTTTGAGAATGAATATAGCAGTGTCGATGACTTTGAAATTAAATTGTATAAAATATTTCAATAGTGGAAATGAAAATAACAGAAAGTGTAATGTAATTTTATTATATGTGGCACATTCTTTCAAGCCACCGACAAAATAACAAACTTGTTACTAAAAAAATGTCTGTAGACAATATGTATTTTGCAGTGTAGTGCAGTTGCACTATATTGCACTGATTGGAGTGCTGCCCACAAAGTTTTTGTCTGAGTCAGAGTACATCAACACCTCCAAAGTTTGCGCAGTCACATCTCTTTGAGGGTGCTGACATTCTTCTAGGTAACTTTAAGTTGTATTGATTTACATGCTGCTGAATGTTTGGTGATCAGGTTAGCTTACTTGTGCATAAATCCCTTCTATCCACACCTACTGGCTTACGCAAATATTTTTTCCCTTGTTTTTTTATTTAGAAGTGCTGTACTATTGCAAAATATGTGTAACAGAACCCCTTACCATATATAACAGTGAGTTATGCCATACATTTTTTATGGAAAACAGAAACAGAACAGAAAATCTTGTCAATGGGGGGAAAAGAGTTAACAACAACACTTTCTTCCATTTTCAACTGGGATATTTTACTAGAAGGTTTTTATCTAAAGTGCACTCTTTCGATAACATTAAAAATACAGACTGTGATCTGCTAACATAGTTCTAGCCTTAAGTTAGAACTGATTTAGAACCAATAAAATAGAGCCTGAAGAGTTAAAAGTATTGGTCTTGATTACACTGATCTATATTCACAATGGTATAAGTAGCCCCCGGAATCGCAGATGTTATGTGAATAAGTTTATCTGTGCACTGAAAGTGAAACTATTCTTGAACCCTTGAAACTGCTCCAACAACTTACTCTCAACAAGATACTCTCACATGTACCTTAAGCACCAATTTTCACAAGAAACCTAGAAAGAATTTACAAACAGGGAAATGTGGTTTTTATTACTTAAAATTCTCACCCTTAATCTTTTTATCCTTCTCAGCCAGTTTCTTTTCAGCCTGCAGAATGGCTTTAGAATGCACAGACTTCTGCTTCAGGAATTCCTCTAAGACCTCTTCAGCCTATTGACACACACACACGTACAGAAAAAATGGATAATTATGACAAAGACAATGATGGTGCAAGTGGTCATGTCTTGTGATGTTGTCTAATATGGGCAAGACCTTGACTTCTTTATTGGCCTGGCTGTTATATTTCTTCTCAATGTCCTCCAGATCTTTGCAGAAGAGATCATAACCACCAGGTTTGGCATAGAAGCCCTTCTTGAGTTTTTCCTGCATTGGTGTATAGAGGGATGACAAGAGGTCTTCACATCGTCTCTTTGAATCTTGCTTGTTTTGGCACAGGTATTCATCAAAGAGTTTATTAATCTCTTCCTAAAAACATAACATGTAGCATGTCAGTAGCAGAAAGGTATATGAGATGCTGAATGCTGCTGATGTGCTATCTCTCACAACATCCGATCCGACAACGAGTGTGCTTGAAGCTTTGAGCAGGATGAGACTGATGAGACTCCAGATGTATCTGACTGAAGTAACACACAAGATTTGAGGGAAGTGATCCAGAGTAAACATGCTCAGCACTCTTGGATCCCAGAGGCCAAATAACATCTGCCTCCACTGACTGAGGTCATGTGGCATGCATTAGTGGCTATAGACAAGTTTACATTGAGCCCTTGGGGCTGCTATGTTTTTTGGCAGTATTTCATTAATGTTAAAATCTGCCTTCTGATGGTATGGCACAGGAAACAGACTGTGAATACTTTGTCAGGTGAGGTATTGGAGCATTGTAAGGCCTCCTCTCGTTATGGAGAGTCATTTTGCTTAGTACTCCACCGCTCTGAGCTCCACTTGGATGGCAGTTTCAAGTTGTTAGGCTATGTGGGTCTCCTTGGATGCTGTCCCATATATAGAACAGAGTTAGGCTTCGTCTTATACTGAAGATATGTCATACCCTTTCCCTGTCTGTTGAGTTCAGAGTTGCTTTGGCCACTGCTTTTATGATGGAGGTATTAGGGATCCTCTTGCTATAGAGTTGTCTGTCTGAGGCCTCTGCTCCCTGAAGCTACTTCTAGATAGCACTTTGAGTTGTTAGGCTCTGACAGCATGATTTGAAGTTATCTTGAAAGGACGTTGTTAAGTCTACCCTTGCCTTAAGACAGAGTCATAAGAGTCCATCCTTAGAGCAGCCTGGCAGTAAGTGTTAAGTTGCTAGCCTCTTTGTCTGCTAGTCTTCACGCCAAGGCCTCCATCCTTTGAGGTCAGAAGTTCAATTAGGTGCTAAGTTCAGTTAGAGATAAGGTTCAGTTAAAGTGCCTCTATTATGAATTTTTGAAAATTACCTTTCATGCAGTGTGTAACACAGCCCTAAGTGAATGAAAACATCCTGCAAAGTTTTAAAACTGAAAGTGCACCGTGTATAAAGTTATTGTCTCTCAAATGAAAGAGTCGAATCTGAATCATTGAAATGAGTCATTTTTAAAACAAGTCCCAAGCCGTTTATTGTTGACGTTAACATGAAACAGCATATTGCCCGTCCACTTGTTGTGCGCAGACCTGGGAAAACTTGATTTTTGCGTTGGTCTGAATGAAAATGGAAATTAATTATTTGCCACTAGGTGCCACTTTTGGAGAGTTAAAAGCTCACAAACACTTTCTTAAATGAAATCGGCCAATCACTGCAGATTAGAAAAGGAGGGGTTTGGAAAAATGAATCGTTGAGCGAATCATTTGGGAGTCGCTGAGCAAATTAGGTAAAAATAAATGCATATTATAAGAAAATGAAAGTGTAATGCATATTATAAGAAAATGAAAACCAAAATATTAACCTTTCATAACCGATAATAGGGTCACTTTAAGGGCTAAGTTGTTGGGCTCTCTGCAAGCCTCCTTCACTACTACCTGGAATTGGAGTATTGTTGGGCCTCCTCTCACTTCAGAAAGTAATTTTTGAGGTCTCCACTACCCAGAGCTCTGCCTGGATGGCATTTCAAGTTGCTAGACTTTCTGTGAGCTTCCTTGGGAAGCTGCTCTGGGCATAGGATGTAGTAAAGCCTCCTATTACTTTAGAGAATCATCATGCTCGACACTTTGTAAGCTTCCTTGTCTACTGCTTTTACAGGGGAGTGTTTTAGGCCTCCTCCTCCTATAAATAGTCATCCTGCTGAGGCTTCTGCTCCCCAGAGCTCTACATGGATAACAGTATAATTTGTAAGGCTTACTGTGAGCATCCTTGGTAGGCTGCTCTGAGCATGGGATGTAGTTAGGCCATGATAGGTGTAGGGCATAGTTAGGCCAATAGCTAAGCCTCCTCTTTATACAAGAGGAGTACGCCGAGAGTTGTTTCAAGTCATTAGGCTCTCAGAACCTTCTTGGAAGCTGTCCAGAGCATGGGACATAGTGAGCCATCATGCTATGGCTTAGGATTACCAGGCCCTTGAGCTTTGCCTGTGGGATGAGCTTCATTTCTGATTCTTTTCTGAATGCAAAGAGAGAAGGTTTGTAACAAGGGAATTGTTACATCAGCCCCAGGTGTGTACCTTAAGGACGGGGACTACTTTAGAGACTTTGACTTTTATCTCAGCCAATGAAGCACTCATCCATTCAGCATGATGGATTGGGCATTTGTTCTGCATAGTGTCCTCTAGAGAACACAGTGCGAGTTCTCATTCTAAAGGAAAGGTCTTAGGTTACGCATGTAACAATGGTTCCCTTAAAGGAACACTCAATTTTTAGTGGAAATGGGCTCATTTTCCAAGTCCCCAAGAGTTAAAAAGTTGAGTTTTACCGTTTGTGAATCCATTAAGCCGATCTACGGGTCTGGCGGTTGCACTTTTAGCTTAGCTTAGCATAGATCATTGAATCGGATTTGACCATTAGCATCTCGCTCAAAAATAACCAAAGAGTTTCGATATTTTTCCTATTTAAAACTTGCCACTTCTGTAGTTAAATCATGTACAAAGACAGATGGAAAATGAACAATTTTCTAGGCCGATATGGATAGGAACTATACTCTCATTCTCATCTTTACATTTCACTACTGATTATATCCTGTATAATTGAGTATGTGACAAATAAAAGAACCTTGAACCTTCCGGCGTAATAATCAAGGAACATTGCTGCCGTACCATGGGTGCAGCAGGTGCAATTATATGATGCAGCACCAGAAAATAATCCCCAGCTCAGTAGCCTATGATATAGCCGGGGAGTACTTTTTTTTGATGACCAAATGCTAATGGTATAATCCAATTCAATGAACTATGCAAAGCTAAGCTAAAAGTGCTCCCGCCAGACCCGGAGATCGGCTGAATGGATTCAAAAACGGTAAAACTCAACTATTTAACTCTCGGGGAGTTGTAAAATGAGCCTATTTCTAAAAAAGTGGAGTGTTCCTTTAAAAGGGGGACAAGACACTGCGTCTCCTCGCCATGCTTCAGGTATTCCTGAGCATGTATCCATCAGACAATAAATGGGTGACCTGATCTACAGGTGCACTTTTATACTCACGCTCACACCAGTAGTGACGTGTAGGCTGTCGCCAGTCAATGTCAAGGGTTTAGACTCCAGCTTCAGACATCAGTCAGGCCAGAGTCATTCCCCATAGTGTCCTCTAGGGGATTACATGCTTAATCTGAGACCTGCTCCACTTTATAATGAATCAGAGGACATTTCAGCTATCTGTAATATTTCATTTGTTCTGCATGCGTTGAGAAACAATTTTTTTCAGCTTGTTGCCCAGTGTTACTGAGTCAATGGTTCACCATCATCCTAAATTAACTGACATTGCCTACCTCTAGAGATTTCAAGTATTTCTCATCAGTGTCCTTGAAGGAAAGCTTCATGAAGGCTTGTGTTGCCATGCTGCTGAGATGTTGGTGCTCTGAGGACACATTCTTCAGTTCCAGAGGGAAGGATTCCTTCAGCTTCTCCATTCCACTTTGGTAAACCTCAAGCCCCTCCTTCACTGCAGCCTCATTCTCAATCATTGCCATAGCGATCACAGCATTCTCCAGACATGGCACAGCCCCACTGGAGATGGTGTCCACATGCGTTTTTGCCAGATGACCCAGAACTTCAGGGAAAGAAAATGGTATTTATAAGCAGATGGTGTTTTGTATGCACATGCAAATTTTCTTTAGAATCACCTCTTCCAGTGACTGTGTATCCATCTTTCAGCCTCTTCACACAGCTGTCACGAAAGACAAACTTGCAGAAATCATCTGTGACCTTCAGGAAATATCAGGAGTAATCAAGCTCTCCAGGCAAGACATATTTTCTGGGGCTGTTGGAAAGGGGAAAGTGAAACACTTCCTGAAAGGAAATAATTTTTGGATGCACTCCCTGGGAAAGTTGTACTCCACCACACTTCTTGAAGTGCCTAGAAATGAACACATTCTCCATCCGCTCTCAATTCCAGAGAAAAGCATGCATGTTCTAGGAGTGTAGCTGGTTGAACTACCAGACACAAAATGCTGAGACTTGAATACCAAAACAATTCAACACAGTAACAAGTACTGGTTGTGATAATGATTATGAGGGCTCTTAAAATAACCTTTTGCAGTATTTTTAAATTACCACGTTTCAGCTTCAGAGCAAACTCTAGGTACTCATCCTCTGTTGTATCTTTGCCATCAATCTTTAGCTCCAGTGTAAAGTCCCTCACAGCCCAGATGAAACTAGGGAAGAACTTCACAAACTCGCTTGAATCATCGCCATCCACGTCTGAAGATTTGACCTTGATGCACTCTGATAGTTCAGTGACATATCTGACAGTTTGTTCAGGCATGAACACAAAGCGGCAACAACTCTTGATACATAGCCTAGCAAAACAAACGTGTCAGGAAATTCACAACACCAGTGCTAAACACATTTTAATATGACTAAACCTAGCTATGAAGAAAGCAATCCGGTATTGACTTAAACTTTGACAGACAAAATAATGTAATTAATTACCACTTTAAATATTATGTAACATTGTTACTGAGTTTGCATTTCTATTTAAATAATTCAAATTTAGGATATCAACACAGCAATTCTGGAATATAATAACGAGGTTCATTATCTAGATAAAGTTTAATGTAATTATTTTAAAGGGTGCATGTGGAATGTATTAATTAGTTTGCCGAATTAACACACACGGCAAATGTGTGAAGTGTTTGGAATGTGAAGCAACATGAATGGAAAGTTTGCAGCATACTATTTAATTTTGCTTGGAAAACTATTTAAATTAGTAAAATGAGACCAATCAAAGCATGTTTCTTTGAAATCAATGAAATAGTTTAGTAATTTTTAAACTTGAAACAAAAATAGTGATGTTTAAATGGCAAAGTTTCAGTTTCATTTCTTCATTTACACGTTTTAATAAAATGTAAATTGTAAAAAAATTTACGCTTAACGCTTGTGCGCTTTTTCGTCGGAGAACAAAGTAAACCTACCTAGAGGATTTCGAAAAAAAACACTAGTGGCCTTAGCCTTTAAAACCATCTACTCAAGAAACAATATGGATATTAATGTTGTACTCTGCCTTTCATATGCTTGGTGTGTTTATTTAAAATGTAGGATGTCCTAATCTGTGCCTTAACCTGTAGTAGATACAATCAGTAGATGTACTTTGTGTGCCATTTAGTCTCTAAAAGAAGCTGTCGTCGTCAGTAATAAGTGGTGTGGATGACAGTTAAATTTTAGCATCATAATGTATGATTACAGCACGTATAAGAGGTCTGTAAGTATATCTTTCATGTGATAAATGAAATATCAGAAGACCTGGGCAGGGCAAAAGAAGCGGGGCGGTGCTCCGCCCCACAAGAACAATCTGATTGGGACAGCCGCCGGGGGCGTATCCAAACTAGTGCCGCTTAAAACGAACAACACAGCTGTGAATTTCTCTCTTTCTTCCTCGCGCTTCAACGTGCTCGCTCGAGGACGACCCGGAAGCTTCGGTCGCACTGGATCCTCGCCTTAACATCGGGCTGAGAAAAACTAGCTAAGCAAATTCAAGACTTCGTAAAGCCGTAACACCTCAAAGCCAGCAAACCAACAACGCCTTCCATCTAACATAGAACCAGGCAACCGCCGATCGCAAGAGAGCTTCCCGGTGACGTCACGCCTCAGCAGCAAGCATCGGAGACTTCCGTGAAAACACGAAGGAACCACGTGGAACGAAACAAGAGATCCGGCCTGCTTAAATGAACGCAAGTACTCAAACAAATGTTCTATCCTAACTGAACTGGTGAATTGATCTGTACGCAGAAAAGAGCAGAGTTCTCTTTCGTGATCTTCCTTGTGGTTTCAGTTATGAAATAGCAAAGAGGGCTATTTTACACTTTATTCTAACATTACTCGCAAGACCCCAGAATGTGTGTGTGTGTATGTGTTTTTATTAAGTTAGACCATGTATCGTAGAATATCAGTTAGTAAAGAATGTTGTCTCTTGGGATGTGATTTTCTAGTTCAAACTTATTGCCAAAAGATCGCGTTACCTCGCTCAGATGGTATAAAACCCTTTATTTTGTTTATCGTTGGCCACGAAAGCAAAATAAACTAAATTGTTAAATATATACTGATGTTAATGATCGCTGGACGAGCCATAAATAAAGTATAAATCATAAGTCAAAGATTAATATTACTTTAATCAAGCAATATTTTATCTGTAAGCTAATGATTCCCCCAAAAAGCTAAATAATAGCTATAGTTTCATTACAACACAATACACAATACGCCAAACCTTGACCAGATGGGCTACAGCAGCAGAAGACCACACTGTGTGCTGCTCCTGTTAGCTAAGAACAGGAAACGGAGGCTACAATTCACACAGGCTCACCAAAATTGGACAATAGAAGATTTGGAAAATGTTGCCTGGTCGGATGAGTCTCGATTTCTGCTGCGACATTCAGATGGTAGGGTCAGAATTTGGCGTAAAGACCATGAAAGCATGGATCAATCCTGCCTTGTCTCAACGGTTCAGGGTGGTGGTGGTGGTGTAATGGTGGGGGGGATATTTTCTTGACATACTTTGGGTCCCTTAGTACCAATTGAAAATCGTTTAAACATCACAACCTACCTGATTATTGTTGCTGAACATGTCCATCCCTTTACGACTACAGTGTACCCATCTTCTGATGGCTACTTCCAGCAGGATAATGCACCATGTCACAAAGCTCAAATCATCTCAGACTGGTTTCTTTAACATGACAATGCACAGCCTCTACAGTCACCAGATCTAAATCCAATAGAGCATCTTTGGGATGTGGTGGAACGAGAGATTCTCATCATGGGTGTGCAGCCGACAAATCTGCAGCAACTGCGTGATGCTGTCCCGTCAATATGGACCAAAACCTCTGAGGAATGTTTCCAACGCCTTGTTGAATCTATGCCACGAAGAATTAAGGCAGTTCTGAAGGCAAAAGGGGGTCCAACCCGGTACTAGCAATGCGTACATAATAAACTGGCCAGTGAGTGTGTGTGTATATATCTATATAAATAGATATATCATGAATAATATTAGATACTACAGTAAAGTTCCTTTTTATTTGAGATACAGTGGTTTAACGTGACTTATTTATTCAGTGTTGCAATTGCCCCCACCAAGTGGGCAACTGTAGCACTCTGAATTCTTGCATTTCATTTAATATTATAGTCTTGTCCTTATTAGTGAATATATATATCAGTTGCATTATTAATTAGAGCACATATATCGGTTTCTTGTATCAAAAGATGACTAATGTATTTTAAGAAGCCTGTGAGTTATGAAGGAAAATGTAAAAAAAAATTACAATTGCCCCCGGTCTCCCCTACTTAATTACTCATGTAAGGATATGTAAATGTTAGGATTTTAAGATTCTCAAGTCAGTACATTAATTAATCAATAAGGGGTAAAAAAAAAAAAAAAAAAAGTAATCAAGAATCGTTCTGGATTCGGATCGGAAGGTGACTAAATATTGTTCGCTCTATTAAGGCTCTATTAATAATACTAATAATAATAATAATAATAATAATAATAATAATACATTTTATTTATAGGAGCCTTTCAAGACACTCAAGGACACCTAGTAAAATACAAAACATAAAACATAAGCATTATAACATTTAACACATTAAACAAGCAAATCATTAAAAGCTATTCTAAACAAATACGTTTTTATCTGAACTTTAAAATGGTAAATTGAGTCCAGATGGCGAATGTGCAAAGGTAAAGAGTTCCATAACTTCGGCGCTGCACAACAAAAAGCCCTACCAAAGGAACTCATCTTGAACTTTGGAACAGACAATAGGTCTGTAGAAGATGATCTCAAAGAGCGCAAAAGAGTATACAAATGAAGAAGATCTGAGAGATAATGAGGTGCCAAATTATGAAGAGCTTTGTATGTTAGAAGTAAAATGTTATAGTGAACACGATAACGAACAGGAAGCCAATGCAGCTGAAAAAGAATTGGAGATATATTGTCAAAAGTATGTGAGTTAGTAACTATCCTAGCTGCTGAATTCTGGATTAACTGTAATCGATGAAATTGCTTTTCAGGAATGGCAACTAAAAGAGAATTGCAATAATCAATCCTAGATGTAACCAATGCATGAATAAGTGTAGTGGTTACAAATAATAATAATAGTAAAAAAAAAAAATAGAAAGTAAATGTCATTAATGCGTGACCTATGTGGTGTATTAAGTAAGTATAATCTTTGTGGATAAGGATCAATATATCTTGCTGAGATTGGTGTGGACGATCGATTACTTCTGTGTTTGGGACTCGTTCACCTGCTGGGGGAGGGGGGGCGCGCTGCTCAAACAATACACAGACTCAGAAAGTGAAGCAGCAGCTCTGTGCCCTGTGTCTTTATTGACATTAGTATCTTCTCTCTCCAGGTATGAACTGTATAAACGGTCATGGAAATTCGATTTATATATGTATATGTTGTGGAAATGGCAAATGTCATACACTAAAGTGTGTAAATAGACCTTAAATAGATGTTAAAAAAGTTCGGTTCAACCACATGTGTACCACGCGCTCCACGTGTGAATGCTTACCTAATGGCGGATAAGGTTGATTAAAGAAATGTAATAATGGAGTGAATTTACGAATATATAATGATTATATTATAACGAATATATTTTGACAGTTAATATAACAGATAAGAGTTATAAACTGCAAGATAATGTGTTAAATATAGAAAGTGTAATGAATGTGTTCGTGCAAGTAGTGTATAAAAGCTAACATGTACAATAATTCCAGAGCTCATTTAAGTGCTTTTAGAGAAGAGAGTTGAAGACGTGGAACATGGTACATATGTTAAGATGTTAAGCAGAGTGTCATATACAGATATTGTATGCCATTAATTATTTAGTATTCATAATGTACATTGCATTCCAAGTGTTTACTATAATTATATGTTTAATTGGGGGGAAACCGTACCTGATTAGAATCTGTATTTGAGTCATTTCAGATTTTTCTGCATATTGTGACTTTTGCTAAGGAGATGTTCCTGTGTTTTATGTTTATTGATGTATGGAAATTCAGAAATAATTGCATAAAAAAAACAATACACAGACTCAGAAAGTGAAGCAGCAGCTCTGTGCCCTGTGTCTTTATTGACATTAGTATCTTCTCTCACCAGGCGGTGAGGGTACTACATAAGCACTTCAGTACTAGCTTGAGAAAGTGAAGAACGAAGTCTAGCAATATTGAGTAAATTAAAAAATGCTGAACGTGAAATATTACTAATATGAGAACCAAACGAATGCAAACCACCGAATATAACCAAGGCTTTTCACCTGGGTAGAAAAATTTACTATGCAATTATCAATAAATAGGGTAAAGGATTGAGTTTTAGATAAAACAGATCTAGAAACCACAAGAAGGGCTTCTGTTTTGTTAGTATTTAACTTTAAAAAAATATTGGTCATCCAAATATTAACATCCTGGAAACATTTAGTGAGGACAGGAGGAGGATAAGAAACATTAGGTTTTGTAGAAATATACACTTGTGTGTCGTCAGCGTAAAAAATAAAAATGAATACCATGAGCGAAAAATACAACCAAGAGGTAGAATTTAAATGATAAATAAAAGCGGACCCAAAACCGACCCCTGTGGAACGCCATGTGTAACTGAAACAGAATCTGAATACTATCACTAATATCTAAATGAATAAGAATAGACAGAAAGAAAACCAGAATCAGCAGCTAGGAGAAGATAATTTATAACCTTAACAAGAGCCGTTTCTGTACTATGTTTGGGTCGAACACCTGACTGAAAATGCTCATAAATATCATTACTTTGCAGATGTGATTCAGGTTGAGCTGCTACGGTTTTTTCAAGTATTTTTTAAATAAAAGGTAGAATAGAAATAGGCCTGAAATTATTTAAATCATTAGGATCAACACCAGTCTTTTTGAGAATTGGAGTGATAGAAGCCGTTTTTAAAGATGAAGGAACAGTAGCAGTTGATAATGAAGAACACACTATATCTGTAATAATAGAGGAAACTGAATGGTTACAAGACTTAACTAAAACAGTAGGTAAAGGATCAAGTGAACAGGTAGAAGTCTTAGACATCATAATCTGCTTAGTAATGTAGTCAACTGAAGGCAGCTCAAAATTTGACAAAGTACTTGCTGAACAAATATTATTATGCCCATTTTCATAATCACTAGACATTAAAACAGAATTAAGCAATTCATGGTGTATACCAGGGGTTCTCAAAGTTTACATTCAAAGGTCCGAATTTGAATTATCATTAACGTCAAAAGGTCCAAAATAATAATTATTACAAAGCTTGTTTTTATAAACATGCTTATAACTTTATATAACAATTCAACTTGATCTATGCTTAATTATCATATTTATGATGTCATCAGGTCGTACTTGCATTTAAGAAAATTAAGTATTTAGTTTTATACAAATAAAACAAAAAAAACTTGGTTACTATACTTAAACCATGATAACCACAAATTAACCATGCCTTGCTACATTAACCATAGTTTAACCATGGTATTTGTAGTAAAACTGGTTATACAAATTGTAATCAATATGCAAAAAAATAAAAAAAAAAAATTTACTACACTTTTATTATAATAAAACCATGGTTATTTTCCATAAGGGTTACTCAACAGTACTGCATTTTTATACAACTAAATGCCCAATAAAGCAGTTCTCATTTAGGCCTACATATTTTATGTTTCTGAAACAGTACATCAATGTAACCTGCTGTCCCTTCAACTGAATTGCCAAAATCTTTAATTATAATTTTTTAAAATATATATTCCATGGAGCACAAACGTCCGAACTATGTGCATATTTCAACCCTTTACAAATGAACTACATTCATGTATGCCAGACGGTCAACAGTGATAGGTTTTTGGAAACGCTGTTTTGTGCTCGTTCATTCACAAGTCTGCTGCGGTTCGGTTCTTTGAATACGCAGCTCACTCTGCCAGTGGAGAAAGACTGCGTCAGGAAGGCGAAACCTCTACTGAATGAAAGCTAATGTTTATCCAAAATGTCACTAGTTGCTATGTGCTTTGTCTTACAAAAGAGTCTGTAATCACTGCAACACTGGTTCATGCGCCCGTGTGTGTGCCACGCACACCGCACGGAGGTCTGAGTGATACGAGTGCACTTGAAATATCAAGTGGAGGCGGGTCCGGATTGAATTCCCTCCCGGTCCGGAGTCCAGACTTTGAGAAGCCCTGGTGTATACTGACAATCTTAGAGTTAAAAAAAAAATGTTATAAGACACATTGAAAGGGAGAAAGTGAGACAGCATTGTGAGGTTTCAACAGTTTTGCCCACTGCTCCAGGTGTGTGATGGGTTAAATGCAGAGCACACATTTCACTGCTGGTTATACACAGTTATGTATAATTGTGTATGTGACAAATAAAAAAGTATTGTTCTTCTTGAGGCTTAACTATTTTTGGGTGAACTAACACTTTAAGATAAGTAAATGGCTCGTAATGCCTCATATGACTTAAGTTTTCTTTAGATCTGAAACTCGTTCTTCAGGGAAGCATGTGAAAGGCTTCACTTCACTGTGAATTCTCATGTCTCTCCAGTGTGAGTTATTACATGATTCTTATATTCCTTCCTGTCCGTGAAGCTCATTCCACACTCATGAAATAAAACTATTCTGTCTTAAGTGAATCCTCATGTGGGCTTTGAGGTTTCCATTTTGAGAGAAACCCTTTCCACACTGTTGGCAGGTAAAACGTTTCTCTCCAGTGTGAATTCTCAAGTGGACTGTAAGGTTTCCTTGTTGATCGAAACGTCTCGGTTACGTATGTAACTCTCGTTCCCTGAAGGAGGGAACGGAGACGTCACGTCGGATGACCGACGAATTGGGATCTCGCCAGAGAGACCTATCCCCTTCGAGTGTAACTAAACGAGCCAATGGACATTGGCATGCGATCATTGCATCCAGCTGCCGCTGATCACAGCGTCAGTATAAGAGGCAGCCGGTGCACCGCATTAATCATGTTTTCGCTGAGGAGCCGAGCCGGAGACCCGGCCGCCCAGCGGTGGTACAGCAACTGTGGCGGCGGGGCGTGGCGTCTCCGTTCCCTCCTTCAGGGAGCGAGGGTTACATACGTAACCGAGGCGTTCCCTTTTCGGTCACTCCGAGTCACGTCGGATGACCGACGAATTGGGATCCCTACCAAAGCGCCACAGGAGCTGCCCTTCCAGCGCCCTGTGTAGACCTCCTGATCCTTCCTATAAGGCAGGCGATAGGACCGGGCTACACAGAGAAGGTCGACTACTGCTGTCCCTAGAGCAACCCAAACAGTAGGACTTGAATAACACTGGGAAAGTGTGCCTTCCACTTGGAAGAGGCACACTGCGGAGTCACCTCCACCCAGCGGGGTTAAGTGACATTACTCACGTGAAGTAACCCCGTAGGGCCCAATGCACATGGAAGTCTCTGTGATGGCTCAGGCTGCATCATTAGAGACGGCAGAACATGGTCTACCTGGGGAACACGGTTCTAATAAGCATACCGTGGAAAACACATATGGGATCCCAACAGGGTCACTCATATGGGCACTAGCCTCACGCCAGATTTCAAGAATTCATTGGCTGAAAGGCCTGGCGCCGTACGTTCCGCCACGTCTGGGCACCGAAGTGCTGGAGGACTCGACAGGGTTTGCCCGGTTAGGGAACTCTCTGGAGAATAAGGCGTTTAGGGATGCCGCAAGCCGACTCTGAACAGGGCCTCTCAGTGCCACTACCCGTTTGAGGTGAGAACACAGGAGGAAACCGGTTCGACACGCAGGCTATAGAACCTAGCGAGCGTGTTGGGAGTCGCCCAACCCGCAGCTCTACAGATGTCTGCTAGCGGGCGCCACGAGCCAGCGCCCAGGGCGATGCAACACCCCTAGTGGAGTGAGCACGCAACCTGAGCGGGCAGGGCACACCTTGTGCTTCATAGGCCAAGGTGATAGCATCCACTATCCAGTGGGCCATCCTCTGCTTGGAAACAGCCTTCCCCTTCTGCTGTCCACCGTAGCAGACAAAGAGCTGCTTTGAGGTCCTAAAGCTTTGAGTTCTATCCGTGTACTGTCGCAGTGCGTGCATCGGACAGAGCAAAGCTAGGGCTGGGTCTGCCTCCTCCGGGGCAGCGCTTGCAGATTCACTACCTGGTCCCTGAAGGAGTGGTAGGAACCTTGGGCACATAGCCGGGCCGGGGCCTCAGTGTTGCACTGGAGTCAGCCGCCCAAACTGAAGGCACGAATCAATCGTCGACCGAAAATGCCTGCAGGTCCCCCACCCTCTTGATCGAGGCCAATGCAGTCAGGAGTAGGGTTTTCATAGATAGAAACTTCAATTCGACTGACTGCAAAGGCTCAAAGGGGGCAGTTATTAGGGCTCTTAGCACCAAAGCCAAATCCCAAGAGGGTAGAGAGGGGGGCCTAGGAGGATTCAACCTCCTGGCCCCTCTAAGAAACCTGACAACCAGATTGTGCTTCCCCACCGACTTCCCCTCTACGGGGTCGTGGTAAGCAGAAATAGCGGCCACATAAACCTTAAGGGTGGAAGGGGACAGCCTACGCTCCAACCCTTGCTGTAAGAAGGAAAGCACAGCTCTGATCGAGCATCTCCGGGGGTCCTCCTGGTGGGAGGAACACCATTCGACGAACAGGTTCCACTTCAGAGTATAGGCCCGTCTCGTGGACGGTGCCCGTGCTGAAGTGATAGTGAGTGCTACCTCCTGGGGTAGGTCAGCTAGAACCTCCGCGTCCCATCCAGGGACCATACGTGGAGTTTCCACAGGTCCGGGCGGGTGCCATAGGGTGCCCGTCTCTGAGAAAGCGGATCCTTCCTCAGAGGAATTGGCCAGGAGGGGCTGTCGCGAGGAGCATGAGTTCCGGGAACCAGGTCCTGTTGGGCCAATATGGAGCCACTAACAAGACCTGCTCCTCGTCCTCCTGATCTTGCACAGTGTCTGTGCTAGTAGGCTCACTGGGGAACGCATATTTGCGCGCAGGCCCCGGGGCCAGCTGTGTGCCAGTGCATCCGTGCGGCGTTGCCTCGGTTAGGAGTAGAACTCTTGGCAGTGGGTGGTTTCTGGAGATGCAAACAGGTCGACCTGAGCAGCTCGAACCGTCCCAAATCAGCTGAACCGCCTGGGGATGGAGTCTCCACTCGCCTGGAAGTGCTGCTCGAGACAGCTCGTCGGCTGCCCGATTGAACACTCCTGGGATGTGGATGGCGAAGGGACCTCAGATGCTTCTGACTCCAGAGGAGGAGGTGGCGGGCAAGTTGCGACATGCGACGGGAGCGCAAACCGCCTTGCCGGTTGATATACGCATACGGTCGCAGTGTTGTCCGTGCTGGACCAGAACGTCCCTTGCGCTGAAGGCGCCCTCTGAGACGGCTCAGGGCAAGGCGTACTGCTAGCAACTCGAGGCAATTGATATGCCAATGCAGTTGGGGACCCGTCCAAACCCCTGATACTGCGTGCCCGTTGTACGTGGCTCCCCAGCCTGTGGTCGAGGCATCTGTGAATACCACAGCATGCCTGGATACCTGCTCCAGGGGCACTCCTGCCCGAAGGAACGAGGGATCTGACCACGGCCTGAAGGTCCCAAAAATGCGTGGGAGCGGGGGCGGCCACAGGGGGGCGCCCACGGCGACGAGCAGGCTGAGGGGCTGCAGCCGGAGTGGAAGCAGCAGCGGGTTTCCTCCGGCGCATGATGTGCTTAATCGCCTCAGTCTGCTTCTGTGCTGCCGAAAACTGCTGGGCACAGCTCTCGACAGCGTCGCCGAAAAGGCCGGTCTGTGACACGGGAGCATTCAGGAACTGTACCTTCTCCTGCTCCTTCATGTCAGTGAGACACAGCCAGAGATGGCGCTCCTGGACCACAAGCGTGGACATCGCACGACCCAGAGACTGTGCGGTCACCGCCGCTCGGAGCACGCGAGGTCCGTCCCCACCCTCGTGCAGGTTTCTCAGTGCTTTGGCCTGATGGACCTGCAACGCCATGGCATGTAGGGCAGAAGCCGCCTCCCACAGGCTCTATAAGCACTGCCAGTGAGGCCTGACGAGTACTTACAGGCCCGTGAGGGAGACACGGTTCACCCGCAGAGTGGGCGACTTTTGGACACAACTGCATGGCCACAGACCGCTCCACAGAGGGATGCCCGTGTACCCCAAAGCGGCTCCACCATCGAGGGTGGTGAGGGGGGAGGAGCCACAAGGTTTATTTCGGGCAGTAAAAGGTGCCTTCCATGACCTTGTAAGCTCCTCATGCACTTCCGGAAAGAATGGCACCGGAGGGGGGCGCTGAAAACCAGCGCGACTTCCCAGAAACCACTCGTCCAACCTAGAAGGGTCGGGACGGTGGACGATTCCACACGAGCCCGGCGTTCTCGGCGGGAAAGCATAGCCGTCATCTCTGGGTCTGGCTCGGACAACGCTACCACACCCGAAGGGGGCAACGCAGCCGAGTCGTCATCACCGGAGAGAGAGGGCTCGCCCTCCGATGCAGCGACCGACATCTGGTCATCAGGGGAGGCACCGAAGGAAACCGAACCAACGGTACCCCCGCCGGCTGCGGAGTGCCTGAGGGGTGAGAACCTCCACTTGGGGAAGCCCTCACCGTAATCCTCAGATCACCTCTGACTCCACCGGATGCTGTGCCGCCCCGTTTTGTGCCAGGACGAACGCCAGATCGCGGCAGAGGCAGAGGGACCCCGCCATGTTTGACACAGCGGAGTCTATTGCGCAACTCCGAGATGGTCATGTCCCCACAAGAAGAACATGAACCATCCACGAAAGCTTCCTCAGCGTGCTGAATGCCCAGACACGTGAGGCAGTGATCGTGACCGTCCTGAGGCGCCAGAGATCGACCACACCCAGAAACGCACGGGTGATAAGACATCTTTAAAAAGACGCGATCACCCGTGTACTCTTTTAGAGAAATTTTGCTCTTTTAGTGCTGAAGCACGCAGGGGAGCTGGCCACCGCACACTCCTGTGTGACTGTCTTCACGGACCGTTGTTCTCCCGTGAGACCGCGACCACCGCTGCTGTGCCGTAACGCCCGCACTCGTAAAGCTCTCGTAGCGTCAGGAAGAGCAGTAGTGAAACACCACCGCTCGGCTCCGAAGCGAAAGGATGATTAATGCGGTGCACCGGCTGCCTCTTATACTCACGCTGTGATCAGCGGCAGCTGGATGCAATGATCGCATGCCAATGTCCATTGGCTCGTTTAGTTACACTCGAAGTGGATAGGTCTCTCTGGCGAGATCCCAATTCGTCGGTCATCCGACGTGACTCGGAGTGACCGACTGAAAGGGAACTCTTTCCACACTGAGGGTATATGAATGGCTTTTCTCCAGTATGAATTCTCATGTGGATTTCAAGGGTTGCTTTCTTAGTAAAACTCTTTCCACATTGTTGGCAGGTGAAAAGACACTCTCCAGTGTGACTCTTCATGTGTAATTTGAGGTCTCCTTGTTGATAGAAACTCTTTAGATAGAAAGTATTTTCTCCTATGTGAATTTGTATGTGTGCATTAAGAGTTTGTTTGTGTGTAAAACTTTTTCCACATTGAGGACATGTGTAAGGCTGCTCTCCAGTATGAATTCTCATGTGGACTTTAAGACATCCTTTTCGAATGAAACTATTTCCACACTCCTGGCAGGTGAATGGCTTCTCTCCGGTGTGACTTCTCATGTGGTCTGTAAGGGTTCCCTTTTTAATGAAACATTTCCCACATTGTTGGCAGCTGTAAGGCTTTTCTCCAGTGTGAATTCTATTATGAACTTCAAGGTTACTTTTTACAGTGAAAATCTTTCCACACTGTTGGCAGGTGAAATGACGTATAGCTCCTGTCTTTTGAGCTCTTTTTCGTGAAGTCTTTTTAGTCTGTGAGCAACTTAAATTAGCGGTTTCTCCAGTGAAGTCACAATGTTTCTCATACTGATCTTTGTCGTCCATTTCATTCCGTTCTTGACTCTCCTCTTTACGTGATATCAAGTCTGAAGAAAAAAGAAAACAACACAAGTTAACCCCATTTTAATCGCACAAATTAAATATCAATAAACATCAATACATTTAGACATAGAAACCATCAAAACCAACGTGTTCTAGACACCAACAAGCTACTGAAAGAGGTGTTGTCTGTAATCCTCTTCTCAATACTGTTAACTCTTTGCTTTCTTTAGGACATTTCCCAAATACTTTTTAAGCTGGCAGTTATGAACCACTTATGAAACAGCTTGACTAAGGAAAGCTGGTTAACTATAGACATCTCATATTTTCCATTTACATTAGGGGTGTCAAACTCAGTTCCTGGTGGGCCGCAGCCCTGCAGAGTTTAGTTCCAACCCTGCTCCAACGCACATACCATGTAGTATTCAAATTAGCCTGAAGGACTTGATAAGTTGGATCAGGTGTGTTTAATTAGGGTTGAATCTAAACTCTGCAGGGCTGTGGCCCTCCAGGAACTGAGTTTTACACCCCTGGTTTACATTAAAATATTTGAAACAAATTTTTGTCCTTTAAGCCATGTTCAGTAATTGTGAACATGTTCAGTCAGTATTTAAGCCCCATTGTAGTACATAAACTTGCTTATTAAGGCTACAATTTTTTTTTTCCTTCGGGTGCTATTAGATCTGTGCTGTGATAACACAGACCACAACATTATCTTAGATAACTTGAATTATTTTGGTATTTGTGGACAATAATTAATTAATGCCTCATATACAACCCCGAATTTCAGAAATGTTGTGACATTTTTAAATTTGAATAAAATGAAAACTAAGACTTTCAAATTACACAAGCCAATGTTTTATTCACATTAGAACATAGAGAACATAACAAATGTTTAAATTGAGAAATTTTACACTTATCCACTAAATGTGCTCATTTCAAATGTGATGCCTGGGGTTGAAAACAAAGGGCTGAAAAAGCAAGACATTTTGAAAAGATTCAACTGGGCATTAGCAGCTAATTAAGTTAATTGAATATACATTGTAGCCAGCAGCCATAACACCCTGCAGCCCAAGACTGGTTGCCCACTGAAGCCAAGCAGGTTTGAGCCTGGTCAGTACCTGGATGGGAGACCTCCTGGGAAAACTAGGTTGATGCTGGAAAGGGTGTTAATGAGGCCAGCAGGGGGTGCTCCCCCTTTGGTCTGTGTGGGTCGTAATGCCCCAGTATAGTGACAGGGACACCATACGATCAAAAAGCAGTGTCTTTCGAATGAGACGTTAAACCGAGGTCCTGACACTCTCTGGTCATTAAAAATCCCAGCATGTCTTTTGAAAAGAGTAGAGGTGTGACCTCAGGATCCTGGCCAAATTTGCCCTTTGACCTCTGACCATCAGGCCTCCTAATAATCCCCATATCTACTTATTGGATTCATCACTCTGTCTCCTCTCCACCAATAAGCTGGTGTGTGTGGTGGGTGTTCTTGCGCAATATGGCTGCCGTCCCATCATCCAGGTGGATGCTGCACACTGGTGGTGAATGAGGAGATACTCCCTCACAATGTAAAGTGCTTTGAGTGCCTAGAAAAGCGCTATATAAATGTAATGAATTATTATTACATCAGGTCTGTAACATGATCAGCTATAAAAGGGATATCTTAGAGAGGCAGAGTCTCTCCAATCTGTGAAAGAGTGTGTAAAAATATTGTGGAATATTTTAAAAACAACGTTCCTCAATGGCAAAGGCTTTGCAAATCTCATCATCTACAGACAAACAAAAGATTCAGAGAAACCGGAGAAATCTCTGTTTAAGGAACAAGGCCGAAGAACGTGGTTGGATGCCCGTGGTCTTCGGGCCCTCAGACAACACTGTATCACTCATCGGCATGATTCTGTCATTGACATTACTAAATGGGCACAGGAATACTTCCAGAAACCATTGTCGGTAAACACAATCCACCGTGCCATCTGCAGATGCCAACCAAAGCTCTATCATGCAAAAAGGAAGCCATATTGGAACATGGTCCAGAAGCGCTGTCGTGTCCTGTGGGCCAAAACTCATTTAAAATCAGTCCCTCCAGGATTTTGCGATAGCTGAATTTATCGCAAAATCAAGTAAACGCCGCAATTTTTGCAAAAGCTCACAAATTTTCCTATTTGCTGCAGATTTTTGGCTTAGATGCATCCCGTGACGTCATCGCAACGCGCATTCAGTCAAAGAAAGGTTGTTTCTCAGTTTGAAAAATGGAACGAACAGCCTTGCATTTTCATCATGCCCGATTTAAAAGAGCTACATTGGACAAATGAACTGAAAGCGGAACGAATCCACGCTAGAGCCCTGCACAGGCCTAAAATATAGGCCTAAAATGAGACACTCAGGCCCTAGCCCGGCCCGTGTCCAACAGCTTATCAGAATTACCAGCCCGAGTCTGACCTGAGCCCGTATTTCTTTTTCCCTTCCCCCAAAACAGCTTATACTATACTGTTTCAGCAATTAAAATACTTCAGTTTTGTGTGAATGTATTTTGTTTAGTTATTTTATTAAGTTAATTTAGAAAAACATTGAGCGTTTTTTTATTTGTTAAATGTAAGTTTTTGTTTTTAATGTAGCTAACGACCAGCAGCAGACAGTGAGCCCATCATAGCCTGTTTGATCAATTTAGACATGATAAATATATCTATAGAAAGCTTTAAATTAGTACTTAACGAAATAAAACATATAGAAAACTCTTTCATTCTAATCATAATCCGTACAGATGCATTTCTTAAAGGCGCATCTAATGAGAAGATGGCAAGCCGGGATCTTCAACTTCATCCTTGCGACACCAACTTCGAAACACTAGTTTATTAATACTAATATAAAATTAATATAAAATTTCCCCCGAACACATTCATGCCAACCCAAGTCCAACATCAATATCACTTTAAGCTCTCTGACGTGCGCTCTCTGATGCACACTGTCTTTGCTATACACAAACGCGCTACTAAGAGGAAACTTTTATTATAGGCCTCAAACATAACTACCACCACCGCCCACCATCATGTCCACAAATATCAATACAGACTGTCCATTGATAAGCATAACCATGCAGTAGAGAATATAGACAAGCTACCTGATCCAACAGCAAATAGGTAAATAAAGATTTATGAACTATACCTTTCTTTGATGTCGAGTAACTGAAGAACAATGTTTCAAAGAACTTTTTGCCAACTGACTAACATTAAATAATAATAAAAAATAAATAAATCCATTAAACTGTAGGCAAGTACATGTATGGTGGTCATCATTTACTGTTTATTCGCGCACGTTGTGAAGAAAAATAATAGCATCCACTGTTGAAGGCTTCAAAGATGTCCTTCTTTCCTCCAGCATCCTCCCTGCTGTGCTGAAAACACGTTCGCTGCTACTGCTGCTTGCCGGTATGCTCAACACATAACGGGTAAGTCTTGACAACAAAGGAATGGTCTTCTCATGTTGACTCCACCAACCCATCAAATCTTGATCATCATACTCCTTGCTGGGGGTAAGGTTGAGGTATATTTGGACCTCATCCACAGCAGTGTCTTCATCAACCTGGGCGGCATTCTCCCACTCCAATTCATATCTGACGTCACCTCTCTAACTGGCTCCTCAGTCACATTTCCACCTGTTGCTCGATAGCTTGTGATTCAACTCTTCGCATCTTGAAGGATGGCATCTCTCTCAGTTTCACAGAACATCCGCAGCTGGTTGAATTTTGGCCACAGGACCTTTTTATCAATCCATTCCAAGTGGCGCTGGCGGATGGTGGCTTGGTAAGGCATGTCAGTTTTTACTGGCTGGCAATGATGCTTCAGCTCTCGTGCCACAACACAACAAGGTTCAAGGTTGTATACTGATCACCTTCCAATTCCCGCTGGGCTTCGTAGAAGGGGTGGAAAAAACCGACCAAAAAATCCAGAACATCTGGGGACACATCAGCCATTCTTTGGGCCTCTCCACGACTCTCCAGCTTTTCGCGTAGTTCAGCATACACATCCGTAATAGATTTGTGCATGAGATATACAGTGCTGAAACATGTTTCTCCCATCTGCAGAACGGTCTTGGATAACTGGCTTGCCAAACCGCTTTGTTTCATGAACCGTACTACTTTCTTGACAGCCAGCAATGCTCCACCAACCTCAGGGAATGTTACTGACGGCTCGGTGATGTCCAAGGCATGTCGGAGGACCGTGTTGTAGATGTGGTCCTGACAGTCCAAGCACCGGTAAGGTCGTAATGCAGCAACAATATTTGAACCTTGGTCTGTTACCCACACCACCTTACTCATTACAGAGGGATCAAACTTGAGAACTGACACAAGCTGCTTCTGCAATTCCTTGCGAATATTATCAGCTGTTTTGGCCTCATCGTGAGGGAACATGGCAGTGGTGAGTACATTACTCTTCAACTTGAAATCTGCCGTTACAAAGGTGACATGTGATCGCCATATAACTGACCTTGCGGTAGTCATCAGTCCACATGTCTGTGGTCATCCCAACATTAACTGAACGAATCACCTCTTTTATCTCAGCAACAATCGCTTTTCTTATTGTTGTTGCCTTTTCCTGGCATCTGCGAGAAATAGTTGTGGGGTCAGGCAGCAACTTTTTAGCAGACAGGCGACCATATGCAGCTCCGATGTTTATTAGTTCCTGGGCTAATTTTATAAACCCTCCTCCAGCCACTGTTTGGAATGGCTGTATTTCTTCGCAGCAGAAATCCACACACTTTTCGATGACGTGGGATCTGGCATTAGGTAGCACTGGCTTCGACAAGAACTCGGACATTAATAACTGTTTGCTTGTGCCAGGAGAGTTAGCAGTAGCGCAGCCGCATTCGACATGCCGTTGTAGGTGAGATGTTCCTGTTTTTTTTGCTGTCGTGTGCAAGGATATATTTGTGGATTCTGCACTGAACATGACCAATTGGATCAATGTTTGTTGTGGTAATCAAATCAAAACTCTTCCAAAATGCTGCTTTTCCCGAAGCATTGAGAACTTTTAGTAACTCCCCATGCTCCAACTTCTTCCTGATGCTCTGCATGGTCAACTGTCACCTGTATGCTAATGCATGCATAAATGCGTTGCGTACTGCATAGGTGATGTATAATATTTATAATATAATTATTATAACAATATTCCATACAGTACATGTGTGGTCTGCACGTATTTGGGCACAATAAAAGGAGAGAAGCTAGATGAGCCCGAGTCAGATCTGTAAAAAAAAAAAAAGCGGCCCGAACCCGGCCCCAATGGACTCAGCCTGTCGGGCCCCATCGGGCTTGCAAGGCTCTAATCCATGCTACTCGTATGAGCTACGCGGTGCAGACCATTTATCTGACCGGGCCGGAGCCGCGGACTGCTCTCGATTACGCGCCATCATTATACACAGCGCTGGGAGATACAGTGAAGGTAGAGATTTTGTTGATTCTGTGTGTAAACGGGAGTTTACTGCGGTGTTTATTACCATTGTTTACATCGCGCCGGGTGCCAATGCTAATGCTAACGAAGCGCTACAGGAGTTACATGAAACCATCAGCTCGCTGCAGATTAAGCACCCGGAGGCGTTTTACGTGGTTGCGGGAGATTTTAATCACGTGAAACTGATGGACACTGTCCAATTTTTACCAGCATGTCACCATTCCCACACGGGGAGATAATACTCTGGACTGTGTGTACACTAATATCCACGGTGCATACAGGGCTCTTCCTCGCCCCCCTCTTGGCCTCTCCGACCATATCTCCATCCTGTTAGCACCAGCTTAACGCCCTCTGCTGGGACGGATCAGGCCAACAAAAAAGACTATCACTGTGTGGCCTAGTGATGCAGCCTATGTGCTCCAGGACTGCTTTCAGTGCACAGACTGGCAGGTCTTTAGAGACGCAGCTACGTGTGAGGGAGAGGTGGACCTGGAGGAATACACCTCCTCCGTCCTCGGCTTCATTTCCAAGTGTGCTGATGATGTTGTCATCACCAGGACAGTAACATGCTTTCCGAACCAGAAGCCCTGGCTGAATGCTGAGGTGAGAGCTCTGCTGAAATCTAGGGATGCTGCGTTCAGGGCAGGTGAGGCATCAGCGCTGAAAGTGGCGAGGAAAGAACTGATGGCAGGCATCGCGAAGGCTAAAGCCACATACGCTCGGAAGATTCAGGGGCACTTTACCTCCAACGACCCCCGGAGCATGTGGAAGGGCATTAAATGCATCATGGACTATAACACCAGGGATGCACAATGCCCAAGGGACCCCTCTTTACCAGATGCACTCAATAGGTTCTACGCACGCTTTGAGGATCCTGACACACCCACTCCCTGCATTAGACTTATACCACCATTTGATGACACACCCTTCAGTGTGTCCACAGCTGATGTGAGGAGGAACCTTAAAGGAATTAACCCCCGCAAGGCTGCAGGCCCCGATAACATCCCGGGGCGGGTATTGAAGGACTGTGCACACCAGCTGTCTGAGGTGTTTACAGACATCTTTAACACTTCACTGTCACTGGCATCCGTCCCCACCTGTTTAAAGACTGCTACCATTGTCCCCGTCCCAAAGTGCTCCACAATGACAGGCCTGAATGACTATCGACCCATAGCCCTAACCCGGTAGTCATGAAGTGCTTGAAGGTTGGTCATGGCCCACATCAAAGATTCCATCGATGTCACTGTGGACTCCCACCAGTATGCCTACAAGAAAAACCGCCCACGGATGACGCCATTTCATCAGTGGTTCACACAGCTCACCCACTTGGAGCAGAAACTCCAATGTTCGTCTGCTCTTCCTGGACTTCTCCTCGGCTTTTAATACCATCATCCCACAGACCCTGGTACAGAAGCTCTCCTCCCTTGGACTGAGACCTACACTGGGGAACTGGGTTTTGGATTTCCTGACCAATAGACCTCAGACTGTCAGGATCCACAACACCATCTCCTCCTCCATCACCCTCAGCACTGGCTCGCCACAGGGCTGTGTGCTGAGGCCCCTCCTGTTCACTCTGCTGACGTATGACTGCTCGGCGAGACACCCTAGCTGCCATATAGTGAAGTTTGCAGATGACACAGCAGTAGTGGGACGCATCACCGACAATGATGAGTCGGAATACAGAGAGGAGGTGGAACACCTGATGCAGTGGTGCAGAGGGAACAACCTCTGCATCAATGTGAAGAAGACCAAGGAGATGGTGGTGGACTTCAGAAGAGACAGGCGCCCTCCTCCTCCCTTGTACATCGGAGGAGTAGCTGTGGAAGTGGTTTCTAGCTTCAGGTATCTGGGTGTGTATATAACAGAGGACCTTACCTGGAGAACCAACACCACTCGGTTGGTCAGGAAGGCCCACCAGCGTCTCTACTTCCTCAGGAAGTTACAACGAGCTGGACTTGGGAGCTCAGTCTTGAGGAGCTTCTATCACTGCGCGGTGGAGAGTGTCCTCTGCACCTGTATCACTGTGTGGCACGGCAGCTGTACTGCTGCTGAGAGGAAGGCTCTGCAGAGGGTGGTAGGGGCAGCACAGAGGACCGTGGGGAGCAGGCTTCCCACCATCACAGACCTTTATACAGCACGATGTAGGGGGAGGGCCCTCCACATCATGAAGGACTCACCACTCACCCCGCACATGGACTCTTCCAACTCCTCCCCTCAGGTAGGCGGCTGAGGAGTATCCGGAGTAAGACCACCAGGCTCACAAACAGCTTCTTTCCTGAAGCTGTTAGACTGTTGAACTCTAGCCATGCTCTGTAGGCACTACAGAGTAGGCACTACCCTCTTCCCTTCCAAACACGCGCATGCGCACACATACACATACACACTGACCTGCACTACAAAAAAACATGTATCCACCCAAATGCAATACTCTTTACTAAGTGCAATACTTATTACAGGCGTAATATTATTATGGATCACTTCTTTTGTACTACTTTTTTTTTTTGCTTTTAAACCGGGACCTGAGTCCTAATTTCGTACCATTACATGGAAATGTGAGCTGGTATGACAATAAAGTTTCTTGAATCTTGAATCTTGATTCTGTGGCGAATTCGACGACTGTCAAATCTTGTGAGAAGCGTTCAAATTCGGCACATAATTCTGTTAAAGCTACGGATATCAGAACAAATGCCATTGATGTGGAAACCAGAAAAAACTTTGCTCAAACAAATCTCCACCATGGACTTAACCTAACTACAGGAACAACTTGTGGAAGAAATGGTCTAGTGTTTTTAAATGCTTCACACAACTTTTCCCAGCACTTCAAAGCTTTAAGTATTACCAAATTTGAAAGATATTTTTAATGTAATGACATTATTTGTTGATCCTTCATAGGTTGCCTCCATTTATAAAACTAAAAGTTTCATAATGTAGGAAAGCAAACACTTATTTAAAAATGAAAAGGACATTCAATTATCACTATATGGCTACAGAGACTTATAGGCCTATGAGCTTGTAGGCGTATTAGCCTATATTATTCTTTTTATCAAATTATATAAAGACAGTAAGAATGACAGTAATAAAAGTAAATTTTATCTTCATCTCAACTACCCAGAAAAGACAAGTAAATCTCTAAGACGTCTGCTAAAGATCTAAAACATCTGCCTTGTAATCTGATAAACATCTCAGAAGCAGTTTTACATGCATTCTAATATATTTCTATTTGACATCTGACAGGAAACATCTTAGAGACGTATTGCAGATGAGCAAACACCCTAAAAAATATATCTTGCATATGTAAATGCAGACATCAAATAGACATCTCCGAGATGTACATGTGCGATTAGTGCTTTATTATTAGGTGCTGGTTCTGTAGAACTTAATGGCACTGGTGTCCTCAAATTTTAGTCTGGAGCCCTATGATGGTCCTCAAAGTCAGAAAAGTTATAGCAATGTTCGAAGAATGTTGTCCATGGTATATTTTCCACTTCAAAACAATAAGAAATGCCGCAAATATCACCGCTAATTTGGAGAAATGCCGCAGCAAAATCAGACATTTTAGGTCGCAAAGATCTGAAAAAAGTACCGTGAAATCCTAGAGTGACTGTAAAATGGACTGTTTCAAACTGGAAAAGTGTTTTAAGGTCAGACGAGTCCAAATTTGACATTCTTGTTGGAAATCACAGACGCCGTGTCCTCCAGGCTAAAGAGGGAGACCTTCCAGCATGTCATCAGCGTTCAGTTCAAAAGCCTGCATCTCTGATGGTATGGGGGAGCATAAGTGCATACGGTATGGGCAGCTTGCATGTTTTGGAAGGCACTATGTTGAATGGTATATCAAAGTTTTGAAGCAACATATGCTCCCCTCCAGACAACTGCTATTTCAGCAGGACAATGCTACACCACATACTGCTGCTATTACAACAGCATGGCTTCGTAGTAGAAGAGTCTGGGTGCTGAATTGGCCTGCATGCAGTACAGATCTTTCACTTATAGAGAACATTTGGCACATCATTAAACGAAGAATACGTCAAAGACGACCACGAACTCTTCAGCAGCTGGAAACCTAAATCAGGCAAAAAAAATCCTGTTTTGAAAAGAAGAGATGATGCTACACCATGGTAAACATGCCCCCGTCCCAACTATTTAAAAACCTGTAGCAGGCATCACATTTTAAATGAGCTCAATTTGTGCAATTTTTTTTTTTAATTCTCAGTTTATACATTTGTTATGTTATCTATGTTCTATTGTGAATAAAATATTGGCTCATGTGATTTGAAAGTCTTTGTTTTTGTTTTATTCACATTTAAAAAACGTCCAAACATTTCCGGAATTCAGGTTGTACCTGACCGCTGCTACAAGAGATATCTCATCACACACAAGTATGGAGTGCCACAGGGCTCACTATTAGGTCCTCTGCTTTTCAGTGAGTCCAATTCAATAAGCAAGAGTATGCACAAATTTGTAAAAAGAATAATAATAATAATGATATTTTTATCTTCATCATATGATCGTACACGTCTTCACCAGTCATGACAAAGAAAGCGGTACTGACGAGAAATTATTGTGCTCTCATTAAACAAATCAGCGCGATCTTTGAAAACGCATTCCCTGCGCAGTGCATGGTTTGCCAAATCTTCCAGCAAAGCGAGATCAGCCAAGACCATATAGCTACATTTCAAGTTGACTTCCTAACTGTCCTTTATAGCTTACAAACTAATTACACAGTAATTATGCAAATGTTTAGCTTGAAATATGAAATTGAGTATTTGCTATTAAAGGATATAGGACACATGCGACAGCACTTTTTGTAGTACCGCCAATTCTACCACTTGATTCTCTGCGTACACATTCCTACGTATAAGTACAAGTTGGTAGATCCCACACATAGTTAGATAGTTTACATTTACATTTATCAGACGCTTTTATCCAAAGCGACTTACAATTGCATTCAGGTCATACATTTTCATTAGTACATGTGATCCCTGGGAATCGAACCCACAACCTTTTGCGCTGCTGACGCAATGCTCTACCACTGAGCCACACAGGAACACTAGTTTTCATGCACATTAAAATCATGAACCGCAGCTTACTCCCGTCAGGAACCGCCCACTGAAGCCCGTACTTCTGACTGACATGTAAACTGACCAACCATCGATGAGAAGTTATAGCAGATCTTGCCATCTGTCAAATTAGGTTGTTGGTTACTGAGCCCTGTCACTTTGAAGCAACAAATACCCTGTATATAGACTATTTAATTATAGTATTATATTATATACATACACGTATTTTGCATTTAGAGGGATTATATGTTTTGTTAGCATGGTCTGTGGCAGACTTTTCTTTGTGTCAGAGCAACAATTCAATAAAAAATAAGTACATTTTAAGAGGCTTAAATTGTAATATTGTCTTTTGCTCTATTTTACTAACAAAAATGTTTACAAACAAAGCCCAGGGCTCCAGACAGACACCAATGTTTTCTGCCGGTTCAAGTACATTGTGTTTGTCTGTTGTCTGCATATGAGGAACATCACAAGGCTAACGAAACAAAATCGTAACAAAATCCTACTACCGTTTATCAGCTCCGCAACACACAGAATGTTTTTAATTTTTCTATCATTTAATGTTTCTATATTCCACTTTTTTTTATTTAAAGCGTAAATATCATAACATTATTTATGCAATAGGGTATGTGCAGTCTAAATGCATTTACAAGTGCTAAAATAGAGCCCTGAATGTTTAATCATATATATATATACAATTTATATTATACTTTACATTTTGATTATATGGCTTTAAAAAATAAAGGCACTTAGCTAAAGTATAATTTAAACATACATAGCCTATATTTGTATGTATTCTGACACATATTTGAATGTATTTGGGCTTAGCCCCAGATATACACTCACCCTAGAATCGCTTTACAGAGTCACAATGACATATTTAAGCCACATCATTAAAAAAAAAATGTATATGAAACAAAAGCATTGCACTGTCACATAGTTGCATGGTTACATAGATACGTTATTTAACAACTACAACTCGAAAAAAATATATATATAAAATAAAAAATGTCAAGGGTCCAGGAACGTGGGTTGTTTTAAGAGTTTTTAATTTATGATTTACTGATGTTATATATTTTATTTGTAAGTTTGTTTTGTACTTGTTGTAGCGCTTTGTGTTTGAGAAAGATGCATAACAAATAAAATGTATTACTAAATAGGACACAACTCTGTAGTGTTTAAATCAGAGCACTAAAATAAGATCAGAAAATATAATTATATTTCTAAACCGTGAGAGTTTTGATGTAGAAATCCTAATAACAATATAAGAGCATTTGAAGAAACAATATGCATGCCACAACCCCTTTAATTGAAGCTGAAAATAAGGAAAGCTGCAGGTCATGGTACAGAAACACCTGCTAATAGCAAATGAATGAACAGAACAAAAAATCAGCTTTGAGAATGAAAACCAACCTGTTTGTTCCTCAGTATCTTCATGTTTGACTCTGAATGTTTCTTCAATCTTCATGTCTTCACTCTCCTCTTTAATAAACTCCATCTTTATAACAGTGTCGCGTGGATCTCAGATGATTCAGCAGGAGTTTTTCTGTGCGATTGAATACTTTCAAAATGTGAGAGACCACAAACATGAGGACAAAAAATCCTAGATTTAGCCGTTTTGCTCCTATATTGTCTGTCTGTTCCACAAATCAGGATTTCTGATCGATATATAATTATAACAATTTTGTGAAGCAATTGATTCAATTGACTCGGAGTTTCTACAAGCTGTTTCTTCATCAGTACTCGGCAGGGAGCGAAATGAGACGCACTTTTGTTTTGAATGCTTTAGTCACACAAAACAATGTTATTTTATGTTAGATAAACTATTGCAATGTTTCACAGAGTAATAATGAATTAACGTTACATCACCTGTAAATAACTATTAATAGATTGAATGCGTCGTATCGATTTAAACACTTTAAATGGATAAAAACAAACCTTTCTTTAACAGAACCACAAAAGACGCGCGGCGCTGCTTTATGACTTCATGGCACCAGATCAAAATAAAAGTCCTTTTTACACGCTGCTGTGTCTACAATCCGAAAAAAATAAATATGATCTACTTAAAACAAATACAAATAATAAAACGTGTGAGAGTTTTATTCTTGGTGAAATACATATTTAAATATATTATGTCTGAAATAGTGTTTCGCACATCTAATATGAGAGATTATGTCTAAACTGCCAAACAGGCATGTTTGGTGTGAAAAGCCAAATACTAACCTAAATAAATAATTAATCAAACAAACGTTAAAAAAGAGTATTTGTGTATTATATTTTTTCCACATATGTAACCCTGGACCACAAAACCAGTCATAAGTGTCAATTTTTTCGAAATTGAGATTTATACATTACCTGCAAGCTGAATAAATAATATTTCCATTGACGTATGGTTTGTTTGGCTGAGATACATCTATTTGAAAATCTGGAATCTGAGGGTGCAAAAATATCAAAATATTAAGAAAATCTCTTTTAAAATTGTCCTAATTAATTTCTTAGCAAATTATATTACTAATCAAAAATTAAGTTGATATTTCCAAATATTTTCATGGAACATGACCTTTACTTAATATCCTAATGCTTTTTGGCATAAAAGAAAAATCAAACATTTTGATCAATACAATGTGTTGTAGGTTATTGCTACAAATATAGCCCATCGACTTAAGACATATATATTAACATATATTAATTTATGTATTTGTGTAATTATTTATTTCCACATTTCTTTAATCCCGCTAGAAATTTTACGTTCCCAGAACATCCTCAGAATGTACCCACTGGTGTCAAGGATGTCGTCTAGTAATGTTTTCAGAACGTTTAGAGACGGTCACGATGTTGAGTTCTTTAAACGGTTGGGGGATTTCGTCTAGTATTGGACGTCTTCTAGTAATGTCTTCGGAACGTTCAGAGATGGTCACGATGTTGAGTTATTTAAACGGTTGAGGAACTTCGTCTAGTAATGTCTTCAGAACGTTTAGAGACGGTCACGATGTTGAGTTCTTTAAACGGTTGGGGGATTTCATCTAGTAATGGACGTCGTCTAGTAATGTCTTTGGAACGTTCAGAGATGGTCACGATGTTGAGTTATTTAAACGGTTGGGGGACTTCGTCTAGTAATGTCTTCAGAACGTTCAGAGATGGTCACGATGTTGAGTTATTTAAACGGTTGGGGGACTTCGTCTAGTAATGTCTTTGGAACGTTCAGAGATGGTCACGATGTTGTGTTATTTAAACGGTTGGGGACTTCGTCTAGTAATGTCTTCAGAACGTTTAGAGACGGTCACGATGTTGAGTTATTTAAACGGTTGGGGGACTTCGTCTAGTAATGGACGTCATCTAGTAATGTCTTCAGAACGTTCAGAGACGGTCACGATGTTGAGTTCTTTAAACGGTTGGGGGACTTCTAGTAATGGACGTCATCTAGTAATGTCTTCAGAACGTTCAGAGACGGTCACGATGTTGAGTTCTTTAAACGGTTGGGGGATTTTGTCTAGTAATGGACGTCGTCTAGTAATCTCTTTGGAACGTTCAGAGATGGTCACGATGTTGAGTTATTTAAACGGTTGGGGGACTTCGTCTAGTAATGTCTTCAGAACATTCAGAGATGGTCACGATGTTGAGTTATTTAAACGGTTGGGGGACTTCGTCTAGTAATGTCTTCAGAACGTTTAGAGACGGTCACGATGTTGAGTTATTTAAACGGTTGGGGGACTTCATCTAGTAATGTCTTCAGAACGTTTAGAGATGGTCACGATGTTGAGTTCTTTAAACGGTTGGGGGACTTCTTCTAGTAATGGACATCATCTAGTAATGTCTTCAGAACGTTCAGAGACGGTCACGATGTTGAGTTCTTTAAACGGTTGGGGGATTTCATCTAGTAATGGATGTCATCTAGTAATGTCTTCAGAACGTTCAGAGACGGTCACGATGTTGAGTTCTTTAAACGGTTGGGGGATTTCATCTAGTAATGGACGTCGTCTAGTAATGTCTTTGGAACGTTCAGAGATGGTCACGATGTTGAGTTATTTAAACGGTTGGGGGACTTCGTCTAGTAATGTCTTCAGAACGTTCAGAGATGGTCACGATGTTGAGTTATTTAAACGGTTGGGGGACTTCGTCTAGTAATGTCTTCAGAACGTTTAGAGATGGTCACAATGTTGAGTTATTTAAACGGTTGGGGGACTTCGTCAAGTAATGTCTTCAGAACGTTTAGAGACGGTCACGATGTTGAGTTCTTTAAACGGTTGGGGGATTTCGTCTATTATTGGACGTCGTCTAGTAATGTCTTCGGAACGTTCAGAGATGGTCACGATGTTGAGTTCTTTAAACGGTTGGGGGATTTCGTCTATTATTGAGTAATGTCTTCGAACGTTCAGAGATGGTCACGATGTTGAGTTCTTTAAACAGTTGGGGGATTTCGTCTATTATTGGACGTCGTCTAGTAATGTCTTCGGAACGTTCAGAGATGGTCACGATGTTGAGTTATTTAAATGGTTGGGGGGCATTATTTGGAGGACCTTCACAGAACATTCTTGGGATGTTTAGGGGACGATATTTTATTAGAAAATTTGACGTTCCCAAACGTTCTCAGAACATCCATGCTGGTGTCAAGGATGTTGTCTAGGTACATTCCCAGAATGCTCTGAGATGGTCATGATGTGGAGTTCTATAAAGGTTTGGGGGACGTTATTTGGAGGACCTTCACAGAACATTCAGGACATTTTGGGAACATTAAGGGGACCATTACTATAGGACGTTTCCTATTGGTCTCTACACTTCATTCAACGTTTGCAGGACAAACCTAGAACCTTTTTTTTTTGGTCCTATTTAGGTACTTCCATCACATTTACTGAATGTTTTCAGAACCTTTAGTAACACATTACAGGAAACTATAGGGTAGCAAACTAGCATGTTACTGCAGCACTTCTTTCAAACCGGTTCTTGGTCTGCAGAACCTTAATCAGGCACTGTGTTCACGCTTAACAAATTCAAACATAAAATAGCAGGAAAACATCATTCATTTATTTTGTGAACAAAAACATTATAAACGAATATTAAATATGGTCATGCATAGGAAGGGTGGTAGAAATAGAGAGGGAGGAAACTCAGGCAATTCAATTCATTTTAAATTGGTTTTATTGCCATGACAATTTCCACAAATAATGGAAACAGTAACAAGAACATATAATTTATACTAATTATATGTAGTGTGTGTGTGTGTGTGTGTCAGTCACTGTCTCCATCTTCAGGAGGTGCCCCAAGTTGTTCTTCTGCTGCCTGAAAAAAGCAAATAACAATATTTAGCAATCGCTTCAATTAATTTTTTATTACACTTAGGTGTATAAGTATAGATGACCAAATTTGCAAAAGCAAAACAAAAACATAAATTATATATACAGTATATATATATATATATATATATTGTGAAGGAATTTTCCTTTATGGACAGTAATCAAACAGTGAGACATAGATTCAGATGTATGTATTATATGTTTTCTTCTCGTAGTTAGATAAGCATTCTTTGTGTGATGATTTACTATGATTGAGAAGTGATAGAGGTAAGGAAACGCAGATGGTCAAGGGGCATTTGCCTCCCTTTTCTGTATAACCATTAATCGGTAAACAAACTGGTATCTTTCCCTCTAGAGGAGGGAGGAGGAGCCTTGAAGGAAAGGACTATAAAACAGACCAAAACTGCTTTCCTTAGCTCGCTCTCTTGCTCTCTTGCTACTTCTTATCTCTGGCTCTCTGGCTCTCTTCTTATCTATCTCTCTCTCTATCTCTCTCTCGCTCCTGACTGACTTACAGCTATGTGTGTTAGAACTGAGGAGATCTTCTCTTGCAAGAGAATAAACACTTTATTATTATAATATGGACTCAGAGTTGTCTCTTACTCAGTGATGATGTTTGTTAGAAAATTGCCACAACAGTTTGGTGTCAGATAGTGGGATTCCTTGGACGTGACTTCTGGACCTGACAGCGGACGGAGGCTGATCACCTTGGAGCTGAAAAGTTCCAACCCTACCTCGCAAAAAAGATTCAGAGATGAGGGACCGTTCCGCTGTTGGGACCGGAGGGATCGACCACTGGAATCAAAAAGAACCCAGGTGGCACAAAACGACATCTCTGGTAAGAAACAATTAAATTCAATTTAATTAGGGTGAAATTCAGTTTAAAGAGTGAAATTGAACCATATTGGCTGAAAATTGTGTCTGTGGTAGAGTAATCTGAGCACGAACGTTCAGATTAGGTACCTGAGATTAATTTGAGATCTGTACGGATCAAGAGGGTTTCAAACAGGTACCGAGGACTCTGAGCACGAACGTTCAGATAGGTAACCTGAGATTAATTTGAGATCTGGATCAAGAGGGTTTCAAACAGGTACCGAGGTTAATTGGGGTTAGGAAAAATCGAAAGATTTTGATAAATCACAATTAAGAGGGCACTAATAGTGCAACCCGACCCGATTGCGGGATAAGAGAAAATCGGATCTGCTGGAGACGTCTAGCAGATTAAAGAGGCGCGAGTAAACCCACAGAAAGCAGAAAACAGCAGCCAGTATGGGGATATCTCAGAGCAAGTTTGTGAAATATGATACACCGTGTACTACCAAATGAAAAACATTATGGTCAGAAATGTATGCAAGATATTGAAAAATTAATCAAGCATCATGATTTTCCCGAAGAGGGAACATTGAGTCTCACAAAACTGAAAGTGGTTTCAACAACCAGGTTGTTGTTGCAAATGTGTTAAAAATGTATGTTAAAAATGTGAACAAACAGTAGATGGTTGGCTCAAGGAAGTAGATGGTTGGCTCAAGAAAGTTAGCAGGAAGGAAAAAAGCAAGTGAAGAAAGTTAGCAGGAAGGAAAAAAGCAAGTGCAGAAAGTTAGCAGGAAGGAAAAATGAAAAGTGTGAAAGTCTATTTGTATGTGTCTGCACGACCAGAACCGAATGACCCACAGTATGTTTGTGTTTCCCACATGAAAATACGGTGAGGCCGGCACCGCCAAAACACCCATCTACCCAATAGCCCAGCTGGATGCATTGAAATTCGCCCCGACCTCGACTGTTTCTCCGTCCAAGACAACCGCAGCGCGAGACGCTGAATGAACAAGCACGAGCAGCGCGAGTGACAGAGGGGGAGACAGATGCAGCTGGCTGTTGTACAGATTAAAGCAGCACGAGCAGCGCACAAATGTGAACATGACTTTTCTGGCTGCACGGAGTGCAGGTTGTCCAAGAACCATGGACACTGGGCACAGGATTGTCCAGAGGCGCGTAAGGCGGATTGAAAGGAGAGGAACGGAGAACAGGAGAGGAGAGGGCGGGTGACAGGCATTCAGCAAGCTACGAAAAAGGGAAGTAAAAATTTATTGACACACACACACAACACGCTCACATACACTGATTCAAATAACGCTCTGTGCAATGAAGACATGCTTGCAAACCTTTATGTGTGAGTGTGTAAGTTTTGAATAAGGCTATCTGCAATGAAGACATGCTTGCAAACCGTTAAATGTGTGACTGTTGAAGTTTTGAATAGTGTTAGTTGACTGATGAATGTCTGAGAATGTACAAAAGTTTAGGGTTTTAAGGCTACAGAGATATCCCATGTTAGTTAACGGGACAATGATAGACTTTATGGTTGATTGTGAACCAAGAATGACGGATTTAGTGTTTGAAAGCACTTGAAGTCAGGGCATTAATTTCAGAAAACTATACTGTGCCGTTGAAATGTGAGACGGAGGGGGGGCAGGGCATTGAAACATGCATTTTTGTGCTCTGAAACCTGTCCGGTTCCGTTAATGGCCAGGGATCTGTAAATTAAAATCTGAAACTCACTGCTGGTTTGGGAGTTATTGAAGAGTAACAGCAGATTAGTTGTGCAAAATTTTAGCCACAGTGGGCTTAGAGTGGCAGATAAAAGATTCTGATTGGGCACAAATGATTTTGAAATTGAGCGTGAACCTCAATATGAGGAAGAGTGGTTTAGCGGGGCAGAAAATGTTTTTGACAAGGTTTAATAAGATTTTCTGGACTGAAAATGTGTGTGCGCTTTCCGCATGCCTGTCAGAAAAAAAAAACAAATTCAGCTGTATTTGATAAACAGAGGACTCTGCGCCTCACTTATCAGTAATCAAGGCCACCGAACAGAAATGGGAAGAAATAGGCCTGTTTAGAGAAATGTCTTTCTGCCACAGATTGGATTGAAAACCAAACGGGCAGAAACACAGTAGAAATGCAGGTGTTTTATGGAGGAATGTGAGTTTGAGGTTGCCACAGAGAACTGTGACTGCTATTGTCAAGAATGCAGTGGAGAAACATGAGCACGGATCTATTTCTGCCACAGACATTCATCCTGTCCTGGCAGAAATACCTCCAAAATTGTGGGCAAAACACAAATATGATGTTGGGTTGATTAAAGGTTGTGAACCAGTTGTAATCACTCCAAAGTCTGATTACAGGCTATGTCAATCGCAATGTCCCCTGAAGAAGGAGGCATTGAGAGGATACAACCGGTTTTGAGTCTCTCCTGAAGGAGAGAGTAATAATTCCCTGTCATGATTCTCCAGTGCGAACTCCTATTTTCCCGTAAAGAAAATAACATCTAACACAAGTGAACCAGTCACGTGGCGATTTGTGCAGGATCTGCAGGCTGTAAACTCAGCCGTTATTGCAAGAGCTGCCCGCGTACCTAATCCATACACAATTTTGTCACAAATTCCGCAAAATGCAATGTATTTCACTGTGGTTGATTTGGCCAACGCTTTCTTTAGCGTCCCAGTGGAAGAAAAAAGTCAGTTTTGGTTCGCGTTTGATTTTGACAACAAAGGGTACACGTTTACCAGGTTGTGTCAGGGCTATTGTGAGTCTCCGACGATTTACAATGAAGCGCTCAGACGGAGCCTTGAACCATTAACTCTATCGAGCGGAACAGCGCTATTGCAGTATGTCGATGACTTATTGATTTGTGCACGAGATGAGGTTACGTGCGTGGCTGACACTGTAACTCTCTTGAACCATCTGGCGAGAGAGGGTCACAAGGTCAGTCTGACAAAGCTACAGTCTGTGAAGCAGGAAATAATTTGTTGTGGGTCACACTAACACCAAACAATAAAGCTATCTCTGAGAAACGCATAAAAGCCATCAAAGATGTACCAAGACCTTTAACAAAGACAATTGTTATCATTCTTGGGAATGTGTGCATATTGTCGAACGTTTATTCCAAATTATGCACTTCTTGAAAAGCCCTTGAGAGCCCTGACAACAGGGAAAGGGCTGAGGTCATGTGACAAGATTGAAAGGCCTTTTTTTTTTTTACACAGATGGTAGACGCAGTCTCCATGATTTTGCAAGAGCAGAGAACATCACATTTATCAACAGCCCGATGGCTGAGGTATCACACGATTTTACTTGACATGCCAAATGTAACAGTGAAAAGATGCACAACTTTGAATCCTGCCACACTCCTCCCGACGGAGGAGGATGGACAGGAACACCATTGTTGTCTATCAGCAGGAACAGGTGTGTACACCACGTCCAGACCTGTTGGACACACCTTTAGAGAACTGTGACAATGTCCTCTTTGTGGATGGATCGGCGTCCAAAGATCCACAAACAGGCTTGAATAAGGTTGGTTTCGCGGTGACCACTGAATTTGAAGTCATAAAGTCTGGCAAATTGCCATCAAATTATTCGGCTCAGGCAGCTGAATTGGTTGCTCTGACAGAGGCGTGTAATCTTATGGCAGACAAGTGTGTGACAATTTACACAGACTCGCGTTATGCTTTTGGGGTCACGCATAGATTTTGGGGCACTTTGGAAGCATGGTAATTTTTTTTGAAGTCGGATGGACATCCGATATTAAACGCAGCTCGTGTCTAAGCTTTTGGAGGCCATTCTTTTACCAGACAAGGTCGCGATCTGTAAATGCGCAGCGCACACTAACGATAAAAGTTTTATCTCCACAGGAAACGTGAGAGCAGACGTGGCAGCGAAGGCCGCGGCAGCACAGGAGACAAAAGAAACGACTTGTGCTTTGGTATCTGTGACTAACCCTGATATTTCCCCTTGTTTACAGAGTATGCAGTCTTTTTCCACAGGAGCGGGAAAACAACGATGGAGGTCGTCTGGCTGCAGTCTCGAGGGGGGTGTATGGATGAGTGTTGATGACATTCCTTGTTTGCCCAAACACTTCTTTCAGCATTATGCTAAGTTGACACATGGGTTGGATCATGTGTCAAAAGCGGTATGATAATGCAGATGAAGGAATTATGGTTTACAAAGGGTTTACAGTGGTTGCTGAAAATTTTTGCAAAGATGTGTCACTTGTAAACACACACAATTTGGCTAGGGAATAAAAACACCCTTGGCATCTCAACCAGCACCAGCAGGTCCATTTGAATATCTAATGATGGATTTCATCGAATTAACCCCTTGTGGGAAACAGAAACACTGTCTGGTGATGGTTGACATGTGGTCAAAATGGGTTGAGGCTTTCCCAACCTCAAAGAGTGAAAATAAATCTGAGCCCATTTGAAATTTTGTTTGGCAGGCCACCATTCATGGGCATAGAGAGGGGTAAACAAGGGCTGCCATCAACGGATGTGTGTAAAAATGACATGTTGAATTACTGCAAAGAAGTGTCTTGTCTGTTGTCAAATATTTCTGTGCAGGTAAAAGCTGCCCAGGGGAAGGTTGCTGAGAGATTCCTGCACGAGGTCAGACCTGGTGATTTCGTGGTGATTCGTGATCACAGGAGAAAGAGCTGGAAATCGAAAAGGTGGCTAGAGCCTTTCCAGGTGCTGTTGGTGACGCACACGGCAGTGAAGGTCGCAGAGAGGGCTACGTGGGTTCACGTTAACCATGAAGGAGGGTGCCGCCCATTGCGGAGGCGGAGCAATTGCTGGAGGAGGTTCAACGCGAATGTCAATAAATGCTAAGATCCAGTTTGAAAAACCCTTGCATTGCAGCTGTGTGCGGAATCAGATATCAGCAGCAAGGAGGAGACTGAGGGGAGGACTTTGATTGCGCAACCGGCATCTGGGTGAACATCGTAATCAACAGAACAGATAAGACTCTTAGTGCTTCGAAAACAGTACTTTCTCTGGTCATAACAGCATCTTTTGATAAAGAGTAACTGAGAGAACGGAGCGTCCAAGACCGTGGCACCCATTCAGAGTAACAGGAATGTGTGGCCTGTATAAAACCACATGTATAATGACTTTGTTGTCAGTAACAATTTGCTTGGTAATACTACACTTCACAACAGGTCTGAAGGTGTTGCCAATTATAGTTATAGTAGTACTAATTTTGTTATGAATACCATGTATTATGGAATGTGTGTCTAGCTTAGTACAGAGACTGGTTAAGGTCGGAATGTCTGTTCAATTGGTGAAAATGACAGTCTATCCGGATGATGATGTTAATGTTGATGACCAACAATATGATGACACAAGTAGCGGAAGTTACAGTGAAATGTGTTAATTGAGTTATGATGTTTCTATTTTTTTTCTTAAGAATGATTGGTATGTAAAGAAGGTTAAAAGCAGCAGTTATCTGTGTACGAGAGGACGTACAAGGAGAGGGGTTGAAACTGAGGGATTTTTTACATACTTTTAATATTTACATTTTATATTACAGGAGTAACTCAACAGTGATAAATTGATATGTTTATTTCCTACTTTGAACTATACTTTTCCTTATTTATACTATTGTGACTGAGGGTTCGGTCCGAGAGTGCGACAGCAATGCCTGTCCATTTAGCCCGGCGATAGAATGAAATCTTTACTGTGCTTGCTAAACATTTACAGCCTAAGCATTTTTCAAATTTTCAAAAAACTTACTTCACAGGTTCAAGAAGAGTGATCATTTATGTGAAAATCAGAGATGAAGAGTATAAGTGTGATGTAATGGCTTGAACTTGTATTTATTATTATTTTTACTATTATTATTACAATGTTTGATTAATCAGTTATCAGAGAATGATAAACAGAGAGGAATTGTGAAGGAATTTTCCTTTATGGACAGTAATCAAACAGTGAGACATAGATTCAGATGTATGTATTATATGTTTTCTTCTCGTAGTTAGATAAGCATTCTTTGTGTGATGATTTACTATGATTGAGAAGTGATAGAGGTAAGGAAACGCAGATGGTCAAGGGGGCATTTGCCTCCCTTTTCTGTATAACCATTAATCGGTAAACAAACTGGTATCTTTCCCTCTAGAGGAGGGAAGGAGGAGGCCTTGGAAGGAAAGGACTATAAAACAGACCAAAACTGCTTTCCCTTAGCTCGCTCTCTTGCTCTCTTGCTACTTCTTATCTCTGGCTCTCTGGCTCTCTTCTTATCTATCTCTCTCTCTCTATCTCTCTCTCTCGCTCCTGACTGACTTACAGCTATGTGTGTTAGAACTGAGGAGATCTTCTCTTGCAAGAGAATAAACACTTTATTATTATAATATGGACTCAGAGTTGTCTCTTACTCAGTGATGATGTTTGTTAGAAAATTGCCACAACAATATATATATACACACAGGTATATATATATATATATATATATTGTAACAAAGCATCAGACGGAGCGGGATCCATTTGCAGCTTAATATTTATTAGAATGGTCGAAAAAAACAGGGTCAATCACCAGCAACAGCAACAGCGTAGACAGAGCAGAGACGTGGTCAGTAAACAGGCAGAGTAATCAGGGCAGGCGGCGAATATCAGAGTCCAGGGAAACAGTCCGAGTCGGAGCAACCAGAAAAGGATCACAGAGTCGAGGAACAAGGCACAGGTAATAACGGGAAACACAAACACGGGTAGAAACGCTCAGAAGTGACAGCCGGGGCAAATCAAGACTTCGCAGTGAGTGTGTGGAAGTGTGCTGCTTATATGTGTGAGTGGGAATGACGTGCAGGTGTGGCGAGACAATCAGGCCCAGGTATGAGGGATGATGGGAAACTGAGTTCCGAATGTGAGCTAGTATTCAGGGGATGGCTCCCTCTGGTGGTGCAGAGGGGGTGGTATGGGAGCTTCGATCGTGACATATATATATATATATATATATATATATATATATAAGGGGTGGCACGGTACACGTATTCGTACCGAACTGTCATGGTACAGACCTCTTGGTTTGGTGCATGAGACCTTACGACGAATACAGGCAATTCACCCCAAATTCAGAAGGGGGCACCCGCATTAATGTAACACTGTTTGATAACTGCCAGCAGAAAAACAGCGAATGCCGTGAGTTGCGCGCTTGAAAACAATGCCCACTAAACAGTGACCATTTCTGATTCTGAACACGTCTCTCAGTCTCACATGGACTGATAAAGGCTTCCGCACTCAACTGTTTACAAAATGGAGCTTTGTCCTCGTGTATCATACCTCTCTCATTCGGCACAAATCCAAATATTCCATAATATTTACATATTTGCAATGTAGCTTATTTGAATGCTAAACTATTATTTATTATGTAAATTATAGGCTCTAAGTTAATTCAGTCGCGTTCCAACGGTGACACAGAGGCAGGTACGCTGATGTTTGTATTTTATTTTTGATAAAGTAGCCTACCAACTTTAGCAATGCTGGAACTGATGTATTTTGTGGTTCAATATATACATTTCATAAAAAAAGCGTGTGTGTGTGTGTGTGCTCCAGTGCGATCACTTCAACTGTTTCTATATACCAGCAGAATTAACTTTAAACACGCATTGTCTTATTAATAAATCACTGGATAAATGTCTGCTTTTATTTGTGTACACTCACAATGAAAACAAAACAGAATCTATATTTAATATAACAATGTAATAATAGTATTAGTATTAATAATTGGTATTATCACATTTAGGTGGAATATTTTTTTTATTTGCACTACTGTCTGTTCAAAATAAATGAAAAGAAACCGAGCATAGTAGATTTATTTTTTCCCTGTTGTACCGAAATCGTATTGTGGCAAGTTTTGAGGGAGCGTGCAATTGGCATGCTGACTGCAGGAATGTCCACCAGAGCTGTTGCCTGTGAATTGAATGTTCATTTCTCTACCATAAGCTGTCTCCAAAGTCTTTCAGAGAATTTGGCAGTACATCCAACCGGCCTCACAACCACAGACCACGTGTAACCACATCAGCCCAGTACTTCGACATCCAGCATCTTCACCTCCAAGATCGTCTGAGACCAGCCACCCAGACAGCTGCTGCAACAATCGGTATGCATAACCAAATAATTTCTGCACAAACTGTGAGAAACCGTCTCAGGAAAGCTCATCTGCATGCTCGTTGTCCTCATTGGGGTCTCGACCTGACTGCAGTTCGTCGTCATAACCGACTTGAGTGGGCAAATGCTCACATTCGATGGCGTCTGGCACTTTGGAGAGGTGTTCACTGTACAGGGCAGATTGCAGATAGCGTGTATGGCGTCGTGTGGGAGAGCGGTTTGCTGATGTCAATGTTGTGGATCGAGTTGCCCGTGGTGGCGCTGGGGTTATGGTATGGGCAGGTGTATGTTATGGACAACGAACACAGGTGCATTTTATTGATGGCATTTTGAATGCACAGAGATACTGTGATGAGATCCTGAGGCCCATTGTTGTGCCATTCATCCATCGCCTCATGTTGTAGCATGATAATGCACGGCCCCATGTTGCAAGGATCTGTACACAATTCCTGGAAGCTGAAAACATCCCAGTTCTTGCATGGCCAGCATACTCACCGGACATGTCACCCATTGAGCATGTTTGGGATGCTCTGGATTGGCGTATACTACAGCGTGTTCCAGTTCCTGCCAATATCCAGCAACTTCGTAAAGCCATTGAAGAGGAGTGGACCAACATTCCGCAATCAGCAACCTGATCAACTCTAAGCGAAGGAGATGTGTTGCACTGCATGGGCAAATGGTGGTCACACCAGATATTGACTGTTTTTCACAACCCCCCAATACAGTAAAACTGCACCTTTTAGAGTAGCCTTTTATTGTGGCCAGCCTAAGGCACACCTGTACAATAATCATGCTGTCTAATCAGCATCTTGATATGCCACAACTGTGAGGTGGATGGATTATCTCAGCAAAGGAGAAGTGCTCACTAACACAGATTTAGACAGATTTGTGAACAAAATGTAACCCTCCTCTTGGTATGTGTATTCAGTTGGCACACAGGAGCCTGATTTCCCAGCGGATAGATTGAGAATTAGGCTGGAAATACACCTATGGTTTCGATTACTAACGTATAACTCAAAAGCAGTAAAATATCTATGGCGGTGCATCCAAAAATGTACAGTTAGTCAGAAAACCCTCAATAAATCCCAGCTCGTTTATCTTAGATTAACATTAATTATTTATTACACGTATACAATATAAAGAAAGATACGGTAATCATAATGAAATAAAGAAAACCTTTTACTGAACTTCACATTATGAAGTAAAACCATTCTCAAATGAATTTGTTGTCTTGAGTCTCTTTTAAATCTAAATGACCTGTCTTTAAAGGTATAAACAAACAATGAGGTAAATCAAATTTCAACAATCAGTCTTAAACAAGTGCAGGATTTTCTGTATGACAGCAATTGAATACTATTAAATTAATCACTCTGTTTGATTCTTTTGAACGATTCGACGTGGAAGTGAACTGAATCAGCAGTCTATCAACGAAAAATCAATGACTGTATAGTCAAGTCAAACAAAAAAGTAACAAATATGGAAATACCCAGGTATTTTTTACTCGTTGGGGCCCTTTCTTGTTGGTGCACGTTTGATATGCATCAGTTCAGCAACAATAAGGTGTATTCCGATTCAATCACATTACTCACGAATCTGTGTTAATCTCACACAGCAACACACTAATTTCCCTGGCAGAATCCCTCCTTGCCACGATGTCATCCCTGATGAAGGCATTAAGAGCTGTCGAAGGTCGCAGCTTCCCTAACGGAGGGAATGAGAATAGGATCTCTCTGCTGTTGACTGTCTGGTTTCCCGCCGCAGACCTGCCAACCTTGGAAAATATTTTTGAGTACCAAAAATACTGTGGGGGGGGGGGATTCCAAAAAAAAAGTATAAATAAAAAATTATATATATATAATATATATTTATTTATTTATTTATTTAAAATGCTATTTAAATAATAAAAAACAAAATGCTGCAGAAAAACATGGGAGATATGTATTATTTAATGGACTGGCCATTATTTAGTTCTATAAAAATGTAATTTGTTAATTCATACTGGAAGCCAGAGGGCGCCCTCATGCAGAAAATCCACATAATATGCACAAGCATATTATCTGCATAATATGCATATTATTAGCATAATATGCAAAAGCATATTATCTGCATAATATGCATATTATTAGCATAATATACACAAGCATATTAAGCATATCTGTAACGTGTTTTATCAGGAAGTGTATAGAAGACGTAGTTCCGACAAAAACTGTCCGCATCTACCCCAACCAAAAACCGTGGATTAACAGCGATGTTCGATCAGCCTTGTCAGCGCGGACATCTGCCTTTAAATCCGGAAACACTGACGATCGAAAACAAGCCAGTTGCGATCTCAGGAGATTCATCAAAGCCACCAAACGACAATACAAAAACAAAGTTGAAGAACAATTCAACAACAACAACAACGCAAGAAGCATGTGGCAGGGCATCAACAACATCACAGGTTTTAATTGCCGCCTCTCTACCAGACGAGCTCAATACTTTTTATGCTCGTTTCGAGGCTGACAATACCGCCCACACATAGAGCGCTCCCACGGCTGCTGCAGAAGAGGTCAGTCCACTCTCCCTTTCGGTCGCGGAAAGTAACCCGATCCTTCAAACGGGTGAACATCCGAAAAGTCGTGGGTCCGGGTGGCATTCCAGGCCGTGTGGTCCGAGCATGCGCATTCCAACTAGCTGGGGTTTTTACAGACATTTTCAATCTGTCCCTCTCTCTGTCTGTGGTTCCCTTATGCTTCAAAAAAATCCACCATTGTGCCCATACCGAAGAAAAATAAAATCACATGCTTGAATGACTGGAGGCCCGTTGCTCTGACACCCATCTTCAGCAAGTGTTTTGAGAAGCTCGTCAGAGACTACATCTGCTCTGTGCTGCCTGCTTCACTGGACCCACTACAATTTGCATTCCGCAGCAACCGTTCCACAGACGATGCTATTGCCTTCACACTGCACACTGCTCTCTCCCGCCTGGAAAATAAGAACACCTATGTGAGGATGCTGTTCGTGGATTATAGTTCAGCGTTTAACACCATAGTGCCTGCCACACTGGTCTATCTAGGCAGATAGACTTAGTGGTCTATCTAGGCAGAGAGCTGCTAGAGCATTGTTTTCACATGATCTGCTAGCAGAACACTTGGGTGAAAACTTTCAGTATCGTTTGGGCTGAAGATGATTCTTCAATAAAAAACCTTTTTATTCATAAAACATCCTTCATCTTGACTATCTTCATCCAAAGTTTCAACCACATTAATGGCGTTGTCGGCAGGATTTTGAGGGACAACATCGATTGACAATTGGAGAAACCAGAGCGAGTTCAGCCGGAGGGGCGGACACTCTCTTGTCCGAGAAAGCTAACGGTCCAGCTGGCTCAGATAAACAAGGTAAGACAAAGATAAAATTACTTTGTCTAGTTAGGGATGACCGTGTGTTTTTTCGGGTAGGTGAGAGTTATGGTCCTCTGGTGAGAACGGAAAATGCTAAAATTATTCAGCCAAAAAAATGTTAGAAATCCCCAGAATCATAGAACACGAGTTGAAGGTGGATGAAAGATTAAAATGCTAAGAGAACTGAGGATGATGAAATAATAAAATAAAACTGAGATACAAGTTTTAATAATAATAAGGACCGAGGCATGTCTTTAAATAATAATAAAATAGAACTGAGATACGAGTATTTAATATGAAATAATAATAATAATAATAATAATAATAATAAGGACAGAGGCGCGTGTTCTATTTTAAAAATACAACCGAGGTGCGAGTTGTATAATACAACCGAGGTGCGAGTTGTATCAGGGGGAATCAAAAATAGAACCGAGGTGCGTGTTCTAAAAAAATTGTTGTATTAATTGAATAAAATAAATGTGTTGTACAAAAATCTATTGAAGCGATTGCTAAATATTGTTATTTGCTTTTTTCAGGCAGCGGAAGAACAACTTGGGGCACCTCCTGAAAAAGTTGTATTTAGTGAAATCGACCGAGGCGCGAGTCGATTGATGACCCTAAAAATTAATTCGAACTGAGTTACGAGTTCTAGACTGAATGCAACTGAGTTACGAGTTGGCAAAATTAATTAGAACTGAGTTACCAGTTCTAGACTGAATGCAACTGAGATATGAGTTGTCTTAATAAAATAGAAAAAGGGATCACTGGTTAAACTAGGAAGTATATAGTGTGGAAGAATTAATTTAACGAGAACCTAATATAAGTGAACTTACTGATAAACAGATCATAAACAGACTAGATTTGTGACTGGTGAACATCTGTGTACGAACAGTCAAAAAATTAAGAGCTGGGGAACTGCTAAAAAATTTATATTGGCCGCTATTATTCACTAATGATGATATAGAGATTAACCGCATAGATTAAACACACATCACAAAACCCAAATATTAGAATTTGGCCCGTATATTGTAGAAGCTGAAACTCTGCTCCTGTGGGCAGATATTGACTTTCATTTAGGCCCGAGGCGTCATAAGAGCAAAAGTGCACGACAGTAACCATCTGTTTCCAAGGGTAGGAGCTGTTTACCACACAAACCCAGACAGACATGGATGAGGTTAGAGCAAAGAAAAGGCTATTAGAAATAACTATAGCTAAATCACCTTTGGATTATATAACGGGGAAAATCTAAAAGAGGGGGAGGAGCTAAGGGAATGGAGCAAATCAGTAGCAGATAAACTAAAAAAAGGAAAAGCTGAGACTACATGGCCAAAAGTTGGAACCTGGGATAGTCAAGATATAGAAGAAACAGAAAAATGGTTAAATGTGAAAAAAGAGGAGGGGACAGGAAAGATTAAACTAAAAAGGCAGCTGAGGGCTAGCATGATGGGTAAATGGAGAAAGTATAGAGACATGTGGGGAACTGAGGTAGGTCGACTAATGAGGGAAACAGTAGAGGCTACGGGTGTGGAAAAGTTAGCTAAAAAAAGGCTAGCCTTAACCCTCCGCCTAGCATGGGACAAAAGATACCGAGCGCCCCGCCTCCATACAATGAAAAACTGACCATGACTGAGCTCCCAGCATATTGCACAAAAAAAGGAGTAGAAAAGCATGTAGGGATATATCCGGTGATTTCAGAGGGAGAAGAAACCACAGTGAAGATAGTGGCAGGAACGCTTAGATTAAAAAGCATAAATCAGGCGGAAGATAATTAAATTATGACTGGCCAAAGAGAGTCGGAACAGGCCCAAATAAGGGAAGACCGACAAGATAGTAGAGGGAGGGGAAGACAAATGAGTAACTTTGAACCAAATGCAGAAAGCACCCCCTTTGAAAAAATTGGAGCAAGGGAATTAGGAGCAGGGTTATTAGAAATAAGCGAACAAGCAACTGAACTGGTAGACGAAATAGCAGACAAACATGAGGAGCTAACCAAAAAAATAAACGAAAGATTAATGGAGGAAAACCTCCTTAAAGAATTAAGAAAGATGGAACTCCAAAATATGAAAGAAAGACAAAAGGGAAATTGGGATGAGCAAACTTATCCAGATTGGTGGGACCAGCCTAAATTAAAGTTTAATATGGAAAAAGCCACAAATAAAGATGCGTTTGAAAAATATAGAGAAAGAGAGGCAGCAGAGACAACAGGTACCAGGTCAGGTAGAAAATATAAAGAGACATACAAGGGAGCAAAAATGATGCCACTATTAGTGGAAGGAACACAGCTGAAATATGTGCCATGGGGAGGAAGGGACGTAAAAACATTGAAATCAAAGCTACCGAGCCTGAGGGATGGTACCAATAGATAGATAGCTGCTTTTGAGGGTGAGACAGTGAGAGATATGATCGCGGTAGGGGACATTAAGGTTTTGCTGTCTAAAGGTATTAACCAGGCAAGAGATGGAGGATATACTTGAGGACGCTGGCATGAAGGATGCTGTGGGCTGCAAGGATTACAATGGTCAATCCCTAAACCGTGCTGAATTATGGGGGACATTGAGAGACAAGTTTCCCACAAAAATGTCCAAAAACAGGCAGCTGACGAAACCACTGCCGACTGAGGATAATTTTGATCAATGGATAAATGAGCAGGTGCAACATTGGTGAAATATGACTAATGAAAATTTGACTTTTGATAAATCTTCCCTGTGTGCACAGTTGTTTAGAAGTGCCGTAAAGGAGGTGTTACCTATCTCAGTACAGGGTAAACTGAGAGACATACCGGGACTGGATGAGATGGTACTGATGGTAATAAGGGGACTAAAAGAAGCTGGTATACTGGTGACTGTAAAAAGTGCATGTAATACACCAATATTACCAGTGAAAAAAAACAAACGGCGAATGGAAAATGGTGCATGACCTAAGGGCGGTGAATGATGTGGTACAAGAAATATAGGCGGTAGTACCTAATCCTTACCAACTGTTAAACAATATTGGAGACAAACACGAATATTTCTCAACAATAGACTTGACTTCTGCATTTTTCACCATACCATTAATTGTGCAAAGTAGACATTTGTTCGCATTTACCTGGAAAGGAGAGAAATTATCATACTCATGGTTACCCCAGGGATTTATACACTCTCCACACATATTTAATCAGATATTAAAAAATGAGATGGGTCAATATATAATTGAGGGAGTTTTCATGTCCATGAGATTTATCTCGCAAACATGCTTATTAAAATAAAAAATTAAAAGTCTTCAGTGTTCTTCATGATCTTGTCTTTACAAATTCCATAGTTAATTATTATGGAAATAATCATTTATTTATAAAAATGTACTAGATATCCCTAAAATGTCAACTAAATAACCGTCCGAAATGAATTACAACCACAATCTCATTACCTAAAAAAACATTTTAAAAACTTATTCAAAAACAGTTTTAATTATATTATTTACATTAAGTTGAGGTAATTGTGAACAATGTGTCTTTTTGGGCAATATGTCACATTTTCAATAGAAATTGACAAATCGAATATGTGTCCGAGAAGTCGCTGTCATCTAAGTTACCCATAGCAAATACACCCCTCAAGGAAGAGTGTGTTTTCCAAATCACATGACCTGCTCTACATGATGTCATTTCCTCCTGAAGAGAAAACTAGCAAGACTCCAAGGTATGTTCTCCCTCCACATTTTCAGTTATTTCACCTAAAGTAGTGCTTGGGGCAAATGTGTATTTATCATATGTCAACAATGTTACTACATGTTACTACAATGAATTCATAAATAACTTTGAATTTCAATTTTACTCAGTTGTACATATAATATTTAGAAGAACCTCTCCGTAAAATGCCATGTGGTGTCTGGTGCTAGGCAACCATTTTGATTTTATCCCTAAAAACAGCAAAAATGTCAACTAGGTTACCAGTCACCTATGTTACTCTGCAAAGGTAACTTAGTTGACCAAGAGTAACATAGTTGACATTCATGACATGTTCTTATAGTTTTCAGGAGTTCATTTAATATTCTAATTGTACAGTAACTATAAAATACTTTGCAATAAATATTATAAAAGTAAACTTGTTTTCAGGCAAATGCCACGATTATCTGCTGCAGAAAAGCAGCGCTGTTACCGTGCACGGCGAGATGCTGATCCTGCAAAAAGACTGATGCCTCATACACATTGATTTCTCTGATTGAACTACTCTTGCAAGTTTCACAAAGAGATTCAAGCTGTCCATTTTGCCTCTTCTCATCAACAAGCAACTCTTCATACAGGGGTCCTCTACATTGGTGGTGAGGAAGACCACTTGTGCTTCACAACAATTTCGCCATGCAAAGAAAAGGGCCCACCTGCCATATGGGCACACCTCTCCCCAGTACTTAACCATCTCAAGGAAACATGCCCAACAGTGTCAATTATCCACTTTTTCAGTGATGGTCCCTGCTCACAATACAGGCAGAAGGGCAACTTTTACATGTTGACAACTGAATTGTACAACCAGGGCTTCACTGCGGGCACTTGGAACTTTTTTGAGGCCAGCCACGGAAAGGGTGCCCCCGATGGGGTAGGAGGCCTTCTGAAGAGAACAGCTGACAGATTGGTGAGCCAAGGTGAAGACATTTCCACTGCTAAACATCTTTTCAATGCATTGGTAAACACCAATACAGCTGTCAAGATCTTCTACATTGAAGAGGCTACAGTGGAAAAGGCCATACAGCAGATGCCACAACGACTCCCCGCTGTAACATGCACTATGCGGATTCACCAGGTCATCACGCAAGCACCAGGGAAACTGACATACCGTGATGTGAGCTGCCTGTGTTCAACAAGGCAGATTTTGCAATGTCAGTGTTACCAAGCTCAGGCCTTCGACTTCAAAGTCAACTCTGCTGTTCCTGCATTGCTGGTTTAGTGATGGTTGGAACAGCTGCTGGACAGGATTTCTACTTTCTGGCACCTGGACTATACACCTCTGATATACACACACGCACAGATAAAGACACACACACACACACACACACACACACACACACTCAAAGATGACTTGATTGAGCTTGACAAAGTCATTGAAAAACAAACCATAATTGGCCATGTTCTTGGGTTAGAAAATGGGGAGTGTGTTCTGTCTCCGCCGGTTTCATGGGTGCCTGGAAGTTGGAGGCTATGCCAAAGTTTTACTTGGGTTCTGACATATGAATGTTTTTGAGATACAACTGTTTGCACTATTCAAATTTTGATCCAATGCAGCACACTTATTCTGTTAACCAACAGAATAAAACACTATTTGGTTATTGTTACTTATTGCAGTGCACTATTATTTTTTGTTCAATACAATGCACTACTGTATTTCATTCCACAAACAAGATTTTCAAAATGTTTACATGGTGGAATTTTTGTGTAAGTGCTGTTTTTGATACTTTTGTTGTTGTTGTTTTCTATGTTAGGATATCTTTCTTATGATATATGTGCTTGTTAATAAAGTTGTGATTGATCCTTGTAAACTGATGTGCGTCTGTATTTCTCCTTTATGTCATGACATATTTAACAGGTCTTGATTAAATGCAATAAAAGATTAGCTAACATATAATAATTGATATAGTTTAGGATTCTTTTTGTTAAATACATCATCCTACTTTGTCATGTCCAGTCAACTATGTTAGTTTTGTCAACTATGATACTGGGCTGTCAATTAAGTTACCATTATGTTTTTTAAAAAATATATGTATTTCAATGGTTCCCTAATCTCCAAGTAAGTATTTAGAAACTGAGTAGCTGTCAAATATATACCTCAGCATAATTTCATTAAGAAAATTATCATGAATCAAGCAGTTTGGAAACAAAATATACAGACCGGTTACTTCAGTACTTGAAATTTGGGGTTTCAATTGAACAAAATTTGTATTTTCTTAATTAATTGGGTATTTTAATTGAAAAGGTAGGTAAATAGACACATATTCTTCCAAGAGTAATGATTTTTTTAAATGTCTGCCATTTACTTAAAGTTAAAACTTATAGGTTTTGTCCGTAACATAGTTGACCAAATAATGAGTAGACTTCTTGTTTTTAAAACTAAATATCTGAAATCAATTATGCCTGAGCTTGGCAATGACTAAAAACAAAATATTTCAGGGATGATTTATCAGGGAAGATAATAATATTTTGTAAATTAATATATTTTTTCCCAGAATTATTCAAACTCAAAATCTCCCACAATTATATATTGACCCAGATACAGTTACAGGCAGAACCTAGAGCAGTATGCATACAATATAGTGGGGCATGAAACCTATGAAGGATGCTTAAGAAAAACAGAAGAAGTGTTAAAAGAGTTACACAAAATAGGCATGAATGTATCAAAAGACAAACTGGTAGTGGCAGAAAAAAACGTTGGGTACCTAGGAAGGAAGATCAGCAAAGGGAAAAAAGGTTTGGCTGACAAAAATATAGAAACAATTAAACTGTACAAAAAACCAAGAATAGTGAAAGAAATGATGGGATTCTTAGGAACTACGGGCTTTTGTAGCGAATTTATTCCAGAATATGCAGAAAAAGTCAAAGAATTGAGGGAAATTATGAAAAGGGCAGGTATGAAAGATTTGAGAGCAGAACTAAAGTGGACTGATGAGGGAAACGGACAATTTGAAAACATAAAGAAGGAAGTAATAATGGTAACTAGAACAGGAATGATTAACTATGATCAACCATTTTATGTAGATGTGGCAATGAAAAAGGGAGGCCTAGCCACAGCAGTTATATTTCAGGGAGAAGGAAAATACAAATCCCCTGCTAATAACAATAAGTCCTCTAAATAAGATGGATATATGGGTAACAATAGGAGTAGATGTGACTGGGACAGACTCAATGGCACTAATATGGCCATTATGGTGGCAGTAGCAGTGCTGGGTCTGTGTGGGTGTTGTTGTATACCATGTATAAGGGGTTTGGCACAACGTGTGATTGAAAATGGAATGACTAAAGTAATGGCAGTAAGGGTAGAAGAAATGACCCCCTTGCAAGAAGAATTAGACTCATCTGAGGACTCGGAAGAGGAGAGCTGTGCAGTGTAATAAGACTTCGAGGAGGAATAACACGGCCAGGCAACAACCACTGGGTGCTAGTAACCTAGCCTACGGCCAGGCTCTCTACCTAGCGCAAAGCTAGTGAGCTGAAGACAACGAAGATGCATTTTTTACACATATAGGAAATATAATGTTAGGTCCAGTGGTCTAGTGGTCTATCTAGACAGAGAGCTGCTAGAGCGAGGGCATTGTTTTCACATGATCTAATAGCAGAACACTTGGGTGAAAACTTTCAGTATCGTTTGGGCTGAAGACGATTCTTCTATAAAAACCTTTTTATTCTTAAAACATCCTTCGTCTCGACTATCTTCATTCAAAGTTTCAACCACAGAAGGTATATATTTCTGCCTAATTCTGTGATAAGAAGTCACAAAAGATCACCAAAGTAAGTTATTTATAACATTCGACTGATGCTGTTTAGTATGTTATAATGTTCTCTTTTGTTGGGACAGCAGGTTTAGAAACGCTTCTCATTAGGGAAGATGTTCCGCGTGTGCTGCTTTTTCAAATGCACATTATAAGCTGGGGGAGCGCGTAGACTCATGGTCACAGCCAGTTTGGAGAGAAATAAAACGCACGGAAATGATTTAAAAGGCAAAACCGAAAAAAAACGCTCTGATTGGATCGAACTCTTCTTCTTTTTCTATTGCTTGATATGAGTACTGCGTGTGGACAGAGGCGTAACCAGGGTTTTGTATAGTTCAGTGTGACAAATCGTACCTGTGTACTTTGAGGTCAAAATGCGTATCCGTTACGCAAAATGCATACAGGTTGGCAGGTCTGCAGCCGTGTCCCACAAGATCGTTGATCGTGCTGATCACTTCAGCCTTCTGAATTTAAATCTTAAACCGAATTTAGGATCTTAAAAACATCACTTCCTGTTTGTTGCCGACGCATGTTTTGAGTTTGAGCTCCGTCAAGTCAATTATTTATCGTCTATTTTCCATCTTAAAATCCAATTTTATACACCATAATTTTTGTTTCTATAACGTGTGAATATACATCCGATCACATTCTGCAATGAAAACAATCAGAGCGCCTTGCTATCGCAAGTTTTATTTTTATTTCCCGAGTCCGCTATTAGCTTGTAGCCCGTTAGCAAAGCCAGCGCGGGTGCCGCTAACACAGCTAATACCCTATTCACACACACACACACACACACACACACACACACATTTACCATTGTTTTATTGTTATTTGCTTTAATGGCGGATTTGTGTCTACCTTTGAGTGCAGATGAGGACACGTTCGAGCTGCAAAGCTGCTTGGGAAACAGGCCCAGCTGAGGAAACGGAAAGTAACACTGGAAACATCCCGGATTGACGCTCACAAGTCCGGGGTAAGTATGCAGCGCGCTGCTAACACTCCCACGACGTCTACTCCGTGTGTTTCTCTGCACAGGCCCCGTGCACCCGGGACACAATATTCCCAGATGTCCTTCACTCCGGTGCCGGGAAACCCAGGACCTTGGGTGCAGCAGCGGAAGATGCGATCCAGGCCCCGGTTGACGACTTCTCCCCCTCCGATCTTTGAGATCTTCCCCCGTAACCGCTTCGCTTCTCTCTGCGAGACGGAACGTGGCGCTGTGATCATCGGAGACTCAAACGTCCGGCACGTCCGTGCTACGTTAGCTGAAGGTAAATTGCACACTCACTGTTTCCCTGGTGCTCGTGTTCTTGATGTTTCTGCGCAGATACCCGCGATCCTGAAGGATGATGAGAGCGTTGCAGCTGTTGTGATTCACGCGGGGGTTAACGACACCAAGCTGCGGCAGACGGAGACACTGAAGAAGGACTTCAGGAGCCTGATCGAGACGGTACGCAGCACATCGACCGCGACGAGGATCATTGTGTCAGGACCTCTTCCCACGTATCGACGAAGACACGAACGGTTCGGTAGACCGTTTGCTTTAAACAAATGGTTGTTGTCATGGTGTAAAGATCAGAAACTGCTCTTTGTTAATAATTGGAATCTTTTCTGGGAGTGTCCTAGGCTTTTCCGTGCTGATGGCCTGCACCACAGCAGAGTCGGAGCGGAACTCCTGTCGGACAACATCACCAGGACGCTACGCTCTATCTGACTAGTAAGCCAATTCTCCAATAACAGCTATGATGACTTTTGTTTTACCCACTGATAGAGATATGTGCAGTGTCCAATCTATACAGACTGTGTCTGTTCCCCGAATAGTGAGGTCAAAATATAAATTTAATGCAGGATCTAGAAAAAATCTGATCATGATTAGACCAGAAAAATGCTAAATAAATGAACAAAAACAATGTTTAAAACATGGGAACTATCTTCTCTAATATGTTAGAAACTGTTGCCCCCATCAAATTAAAAAAGGTTAGAGAGAAACGTGCTGCGTTATGGTACAACAGTTATACCCATTCTCTCAAGAAAGAAACTCGTTATCTTGAGCGCAAATGGAGAAAAACTAACTTGGAAGTCTTTAGAATCGCGTGGAAAAACAATATGTCCAGCTATAGATAGGCTCTAAAAGCTGCCAGGACCGAGCATATCCGCAAACTCATAGATAATAACCAAAACAATCCAAGGTTTTTATTTAGCACAGTGGCTAGATTAACAAATAAACAGATGTCACCCGATCTAAATATTCCCTCACAGCTTAACAGTAATGACTTTATGAATTTCTTTATTGGAAAAATAGATATTATCAGAAATACAATAACAAATGTAGTTTCTACAGCGTCTAGTACATCAGCTTCATTCATCGCACCCAAAGAAAAACTGCATTGCTTTACAACTATAGGACAGGATGAGCTAAATAAACTTATCACTGCATCTAAACCAACAACATGTTTATTAGATCCTGTACCCACTAAATTATTGAAAGAGTTGTTACCTGTAGCAGAAGAATCGCTTCTCAATATTATTAACTCCTCGTTATCTTTAGGTCACGTTACAAAACCATTCAGGCTGGCGGTTAATAAGCCTCTTATTAAGAAACCAAAACTAGATCCTTATGAACTGGCAAATTTACAGGCCCATTTAAAATCTTCTGTTTATGTAAAAATTTTTAGAAAAAGTCTTGTCTGCTCAATTGTGCTCCTTCTTGCAAAAAAAAATTATATCTATGAAGAATTTCAGTCAGGTTTTAGGCCCCGCCATAGTACAAAAACTGCACTTGTTAAAATTATAAATGACTTGCTTCTTGCGTCAGACCAAGGCTGCATCTCATTGCTAGTTTTACTTGATCTATAGTGTCGAATGCAGCACTAAGATCATGACATACTCATAGATAGATTACAAAACTATAGAGGTATTCAAGGGCAGGCTCTAAGATGGTTTAGATCCTACCTGTCCAACCACTTTGTTTATTTAAACGGTGAGGCATCTCAATTATCAACAGTAAAGTATGGAGTACCACAAGGATCTGTCCTAGGTCCTCTGCTATTTTCATTATACATGTTGCCCCTTGGTAATATTATTAGAAAATACAGGATTAGTTTCCATTGTTATGCTGATGACACTCAACTATATATCTCAACAAGACCAGATGAAACTTCTAAACTATCTAAGCTAACGGAGTGTGTTAAAAAATGTTAAAAGATTGGATGACCAATCATTTTCTCCTATTAAATTCAGATAAGACACGGATATTACTTATTGGACCTAAAAACAGTACACAGAATCTCTTGGATTACAATTTGCAACTAGACGGATGTACTGTTACTTACTCTACAGTCAAAAATCTGGATGTTATATTAGACAGCAACCTATCTTTTGAAAATCATATTTCCCATGTTACAAAAACAGCATTCTTCCATCTTAGAAACATTGCCAAGCTACGGAACATGTTAAGTGTTTCTGATGCAGAAAAGCTAGTTCATGCATTCATGACATCTAGACTGGACTATTGTAATGCACTGCTAGGTGGTTGTCCTGCATCTTCAATAAACAAGCTACAGATAGTACAAAATGCTGCGGCTAGAGTCCTTACCAGGTCAAGAAAATATGATCATATTACTCCAATTTTACAGTCACTGCACTGGCTACCTATTAAGTTCCATATCAGTTACAAAATATTATTACTTGCCTATAAGGCCCTAAATGATTTAGCTCCTGCTTACCTAACTAATCTTCTATCACGTTACAATCCAACCCGCTCCCTAAGGTTGCAAAACTCTGGAATAGCCTTCCTGATAACATTCGGGGTTCAGACACACTCTCTCTATTTAAATCTAGATTAAAGACACATCTCTTTAGCCAAGCATTCATATAATGCTTCTCACAATCTTGTACTGCAGGTATATCTGATCAAACGCACATTATTATTTAGCTTGGGTTGAACAGATAATTTCATCCAGGGTTGTTCCTGGATGGAACAACATCTACGCTAATTGTCTTTATTTGTTTCTCTGTTTCTGCCACATGATTAACATCCCATGGTAACTAGGATTTACTATTCTAAGCAATATTATAGAAGCAATAAAAACCAACAAAAGAGCAAAAACATGCAAGTGCTATTACAAGTCTTGGTTAATCTAGTACGTAGTACACGTAGGAAGTTTTTTTTTTAAAGAAAACGAGTATATAGAAAAAAGAAATCTAGTGTTAGTTTTACAAGAAAAGCTAGCAGTTAGAGAATAAATATGCAATTGATAGAGGGTCAAATGTATGAATGTTTTTGAAATAAAAAGAAGACAGATTAGATCAAATACAATTAAGAATAGAGAGTGCTAGAGTTAGTGGTTCAAATAAAGATGGAAGAGATGTGTTATGATACATATGAACCAGCTAGTGATGCGATTCACCTCTATTACGATGCAGTTTGATTCGATTCAACACAATGTGATTCGATGCAATGGAAAAATTATGATTATATATATATATATATATATATATATATACACAGTATATATTAGTGCTGTCAAAGTTAACGCGTTAATAATGCGTTAATGCAAATTAATTTTAACAGCACTAATTTTATTAACGCAGCGCATGTTTTCTGTTTGACCCGTGGCCCAACCCGTAGTTGGAGGAATGGAAATTCACAGTGTTGCCAATTTAGCAAAACATTGCAGACCCCTTTAGTGACTTTTTTCCCTTCAAAAAAGCGCCCAAACCTTAGTCTCTGAGAATCGCTGGTACTGCCGAACGAGCGAGAGGTCTTGCTGTCCCAGCGCGAGCACACACCTCTCCCTCTCTCTCTGTGCGTCATTTCTGTTCAGCGCGCGGCAGAGAAGAGCAGCGCTTTAATTCAGTTAAACACAGATATTATGTTGCTTGCTTCTCTAATTTTACATGCAAGTATAGCCGAAATCACAGCACAGCTATTGTATTTATCTTATATGTATTTGATTTCATAAGACGACGGCTCGATTATCAGGATTTTTGTGCAGATTAACATCTTAGAGAGCTGGTCTCTTAGCCTAGTCTTAATGGGTCACGTTTCAGTCACTATTTCATATTCATTCCGTTGTCTGACAACAGAAACAGATAAATGGAAAAAGTTTTATTGAGAATTTAGCTGCATCAAAATACAGTTTGTGGGCACAGAGAGGGAAAAAAATGTATATTAATAAATAATACATGTACATTTTGCATGTTCAGAAGAAGAGCTGCCCTGTCCTGCAAACAATGTAAACAAGTTTGTGTGAGTAAATTGCTCAGTGCAAAGAAAGAGAAGTAATGGGAACCTGGAATTTATTTATTCATGTGTCTAATAAACATGAACAAGTTCTTTGAAAAACATATATGACCTTTGAAACATGTCTAGTCTTCATGCTCTATGTTGACTATGGTTTCAATAATAATAAATATACATTTACATAAAGCATCCATATTTGTCCATGTTGATTAAAATATTAATTTAAGGTACATTTAGAACAAATAAAAATGCACGATTAATTGCGAGTTAACTCATGGCAATCATGCGATTAATCACGATTAAATAGTTGAATCAATTGACAACCCTAATATATATATATATATATATATGTGTACATACAGAGTTATAAACACGGGTAATACAAAAATATAAACAGTTGGGCACAGACAAAATAAAAATAAAATAGTTTCTATAATTTCTTTTATAATTTTTATAATTGCTCTCTATAATGCAAATATATAATTCTATGGTAACTGATTCTGGTTATCATCCCTTATCCTATCTATAGGCCTAGAGTGGACATCACCCCACTCTTAGACCTATCGTCACAGATGCCTGATATCACTCCTGGACAGATGACTACTCCATTATATATAAACTTACCCATCGCTGCCCTCTGGTTCAATTCCCTGCACAGACTAACCCCAAACAGGCTCCTAAACCTACCAGGCACAGACCTAAGGCCAATAAGCCATAAAAATGAGATAGAGTCACAAAACCACTTCCGTTGTGGACAAGGCCCTCCAAATAACAAATGGACCGACTTTCAGCTCTCTAGCTGCAGGCGACAGGGAAGTGCAGTACCATAATTCGACGTGGGTCAAGTAAACCACGTGCAATCGACTGGCCGTCCCCCAAATGCTACGCCGACTGACTTTCAGCTCTGTGCGGCCTACAGAACCGGAGATATAGGCTGGGGAGGCTCAACAATTTGAGGCCCAAATTTGTAATTTCCCTCTATACCTGACTTAACCCTAACTTCATTTGAACACTTTTGCAATGGCTGAATAAGCTGAGAAGAGGTATTGCTTGTGTTTTTGTTTCACAACTTTATTTGCTTGTGTTTGTTGGTGTTTCCTTGTTTTATTTAGAAGATCCATAACAGTTTAAACTGGAGCGTAAATATACTGCAAACAAATGCTTTCCATACTTAGTATCTTGTTTCCAGTCCAAATATAAAAAAAATCCTAAATCAAGATGTTAATTGTAACAGATGAATAATATGGCATAAGATATTGTTTATTGTTTTCAGGGAACACAAATGGAAATGCAAATAGAAACACAAAACCAGTCCTAAATGAAAGAAAACAAGTTGACAAAAAGATTAAATCCAATATTTGGTGATAATATAGCATAATGCCAGATTTATAAGCAATTGATTGGAGTCCGGTCATTTTTGACCGGGAACACAAGTGTGACTTTTTGCAATTTTGTACAAAATAAAAACATTTGAAAGCAAACTTCCTGATTAAACATTAAAGTACACTAGTGTGAGAAACAGTGGAAATTTTCATAATTTTTTATCTCATATTGTCAAAATTATTCATAAAAAAAAAAAAATTCACTCAAAAAATGAGGTGCCTACTTTCAGATAAATGAGGCTAAAGATTAATCAGATGCAAATAGAAACACAAAACCAGTCCTAAACAAAGTAAACAAGTTGACAAAAAGATTGAATCCAATATTTAGTGATAATATAGCATAATGACAGATTTATAAGCAGTTGTTTGGAGTACGGTCATTTTTGACTGGGAACACCACCAGTGTTACTAGGTAAAATAAAACCCACAAAAAATTACGAAAATGTTAAAAAAATTCATGAGAAGTACTTATACCCTATGTGAACAAAGTCGGTAAGTTTGAGTCCAATGCGATAATGTTAACTAGTATTTTCGGGAAAAAGAAAATCTTTTTCGGGTCAATTTGACCCGAACACAACCAGAGGGTTAAACAATCTCATTCTTTAAAATCCTTGTTGAAATAATTTATTTAATTTCATGTTTTTTCCCCCCTCTTTTAGAAAAGCTGATCGGCGCATTGTTCACTGCTTGCGGTGTTACAAGCCACAAGAGAACCTACCCGTTGACCTGGCTAAAATGTGCCTAAAAAACAGCACGCCAGGAAAGATAACATTGGAGGTGCAGAAGGCAAAGGCTTCAAACAAGCAGTGGGACTACAACCACATCTGTGCCCTCCTGCCAGACCCACGCTCTCAGCACAACATGGTGAGAGAGCTTCTTAGCTATGGCTTTTTTGTCACAAACCTGCCCCAGGACTCCGGCGCATACCTAGAAGTTTTGGCAGAGGAGGCTGACAACCCGTCTGGTCTTAATCAAAAGTATGTGC